>UESW01001653.1:325363-375373 GCA_900491605.1 Calamus simplicifolius
ACAGGTATTTGCACACACTAATCGAAGTGATTGCCATGTGATTTTCATTTCCACTGGTGTCCGAACATTTGATTTGCATATGTGAAATGCATAACTTGTGTTCTTTTTTGATTACATCCGACTTTCAAATTACTTTATCAAATTTGCTTCTTGGACAACAGCTTTCATATGTACAAAAATTTCTGCAATGGATCCTTATGATCATTGCTTGTGTCTTTGACAATTATTCTTTATGCTACTGTTTTGTGAGGATGCCATAAACTTCATTACTAATCAACTGAAACTACCATATCTTATAACATGTTGATCTCTATGAATATCCATGGTCCACTTACAACTTGGTGTAGGGCTCACACTGATGGAATGAGGCGTAAACCATGGTACCCCATACTGGTGCGTACCACGTATTGGGTGTGCCATAATGTGTCGACATTGAATCAAGATTCAGTGCAGGCTGCATAATGAAATTATGAACCTTGCGAGCAACGAACTATTTTAGGCACAAAAATATCATAAACTTAATATTGGTGGATAAAAGCAGCAGCATATTGTTATATATGAATGAATGTGTATCAGAAGGTGGATATTGTTTACTCACAAAAGGATTTATAACAGCAGAAAAAGGTGTAAAATTTGTCTTGGGGGACTACTTAGCTGGGAGTAGTCCTTTCTGTGAAACCGTAGGAGCCACCACCATGGTGTATTGGAAGATATGGATTTCCAGTTTAATCTTGACAAGGGAAAAAAGTTTCTTTAAGAGGCCTTGCAATGGTGACAAACTCTTATTACATTCCAATAAGGCTATCTCATCATCTTCACCAAAGAAATAATCTTTGTATTATAAAACTCAAATGTCATTTCTGACTCATGAATCCGAGCTCTTTTCACAAGTCTGATCATCTGACTAGCCAGGCTTTCACCATACAGGTCAAATGACTACTTCAGTAAGCCAACTAACTAGCAACCCAGATGTCTTATTTAAGTTAGTCAGATGACCTCACTTAATTAGTCCATATATTGATAAAGATCTAAGCAATATGCCAACATTTCTTTTAACTGTTTGATTTTTGACATTTGTTTTTTATTTTATGATCAACAATCATTAGATTTAATGATATTTCAGAAAGTAATAATCGTGTGATTGGAAGTGAACAATGAGAAGAAAAGAAAAAAAAAAAAGAGATTGGTGATAAGCTCAACATAACCAGAAATTATATGTCATGCTATGTTTAAATCTTTGTTTAGCACCAGTTAAATGATGCAGAGGGTTGGATTATATTTTAGAGTTTTCTAAGAAACTGAAACATTTTGGTCAAATTATATTGGTTTTGCTAGAAATTCATCCAGAACCTATCCAAATTTTTAGTAGATTTAGCTTGTTTTGCTTTTTTCAGCAGATATTCATTAGCTGTCATTTGAACAATTTACATAGGGTATACTAGCTTTCTCTTGGGATTCTTCTTTTTGTTTTTGTTATTTTTTTTTTATGGCTAGGGCTTTGTTGTTGATGAGGAGGTGGGCCTCTACAAAGCACACCTGCAAGATTGACATTCAATTTTGAGTTTCAAGAAAATTTGGAAACATTTTAGTATTTGTTGGAACTGATATTTTTGCCAACGATTCTGTGTTAGTTATTGAAGTTTTTGGAAAATTTCTTTCTTGTAATGAAAGACTTTAAACTTGGATTTTCCTTTTTGTAATAAAAGCAATCTATCTGAAAATGAGATCTTTTTACTTTCCCTGAAACTCCCAACTTTATGTTGTAATAATTATACAGAATAAAGTAATTCAATTTTTCAGTGTTGTAATCTTTTGAAAGAGAATCTGGCTATTGGGAGCTTTTAGTTTTTCATCATGTACATTATTTGGTGTACTAGGTTGAACCTACTAGTGATGAAGCAAATTTTATAGTAATCATTTTAGTACTCAATAATTTTTATTGTTCACATTTTCATAAAAGAACTGATGTTTGGTAGTTGTGCCTTAACAGTTCAAATTTGGATTCTTTTGCATATATACCCTTGCAAATATGGTTTATTACATATTGCCCTCCAAAAATCACTTTTTACACATATAACCCTCAAATCATCTTGTTTTTCTGCATGGATGACCCTCCGATTAAATTTTTGGTTAACAATGTTAACAAGTCTTGGAGTATCATTTAAAACTAGTTCATTTTACTTTAATACCCTTGACAAAAATTTAGTTCGTATTGAAAAGATCTATATTTTACATACATTTTTGAGGGGTACTAATGCAAAGGGGTAATAAAGTAATTTCATATTTAAAATGGTTATTAATTGAACTTGTCACACCCAAAAATCTAATGAAGGGGTATCCATGCAAAAACAAGATGATTTGAGGGGTATATATGCGAATAGTGATGCTAAAACTTAAAATGTAAATATACAATTAGTTATATTTTTAAGGGTGTATATGCATAAAGCCCTTTAATTTTTGCTTTGTTATACTTATTGATTGATACTCATAGTCACTCTTCTTCTCTAATTATTGGTACCATGGATGATACTCAAACTATTTGGATGCACCCATATGTGTTGCATTTTTAGCTAAGAAATTATTTGGATTTTTTTATAGTTTTGATAATTTTATTGTTTATTTATTTAATTTTTGATCTCATTATATTTGTCTATTTTTATATAATTCCAATTACTTCTTGTTGGTAGCTTTGGAACAAAATAGCTAAACTTATATATTAAAGTAGCATGTTGTACTTAAAATGATATGCATTGTCCTCCTTAACTTTGTATTGATTTGTATTTTTTCTTCTTTTTATCATACTTTTATTATTTTGTTAATAGTTAGAGCCATCAGAACCATACATATTGGAATTACTAAATATTTTAATCCATACCTCGTTTATCCTAAACTATATTTCTAAACCTTTAAGTAGATGCCCAAAACCTAGGGGTGTAAATGATACCTAGAATCTCCATGAACTTGGCAATAATCAATTATGGATCCAAATCAAGTTTTTGATGACTTTATTTGATCAGAGTTCGATTTCACATAGACTCCATTCTTTGATGCAAAAATTTCATGGGAAAGTTGGTTTTGCTTTGGTCAAAAAAAGTCAAATGGATAAGGTAGATTTTCAAATTATCTTTTATCTGTCATGGGGGAAAGACTTATCTATATAGGAGATGGCTAAGTTGGTTTCTCACCAATTAGATAAAATATTTAATTTTTTTTCCTAAAATATCTTATGATTTTTCCTTCCATTATTACCCTTTGATTCTTTCTTTTTCTTTCCTTCTTTCGATCATCGCAAATGAGATGTTCACCTACCTTTTACTCATGCATTTTAGAGAAAAAGGCAAATAAAAAATTTATCTTTAGATAACAATTTTGATAAAAGCAATAACTTTTTAGAGAAAAAAAATTTGATATAGAATTTCATTCGATAGGTAAGAATGTAATGTTTGTGAAAGATTTTATGATTGAAATAAAAATATCTTATGATATAATTGATGTTTTACAAAGAGATATAATACTATTATATAATTAATAAATAGAAACTATAAAAATTATTTTTACTCTAAAAAATAAAATTTATATAATTAATGTGTATATAAAAATATAACAAAAAATATAGTTTGATAAAAGAAAATTGAACTTCAACACTAAGGGAGAGTGTATAATTAGCATGCAAAGTAAGCCTAATAATATAAAGGATTTCATGGGAAAGATGAATAAACCTAAGCAACTTATCTGGAAAAGTTGAATGTTAAATAACATGGATAACAAATAACATTGTCACTTTCTAATGTACAAAAGAACATGGATAAATTATTTTTCCGTTTGAATGTTGCTTGGGTCTTGTCCAAAAAAATGCAGATATTTGGATAACTTTGACATCTCCCAAAGAATGAGCCTATATAGGATTTGATTTCTTATTGGATCATACTCCGATATAGCTACATTTGAATCTAAAAATTTGATAACCTACATAAATATGCACAAACTATATATATAGTATATATAAATATAAGAATATAAAATGAATTGGCTACATGACTTGTGCTAAGTCCTTTATTGTTATGCATTGGGATTTTTCTCGTGCATGTCTCTTTAACTCTTATTTACTACTAAGTTATTTCCAAAATCCCAGCCAACACTTTGATTATGTCTATGCTTCAACCAAACTAAAGATATAGAAATTTAAATATGTTTCTAAAGTGATTGGAAGTTCTTCAAAAACTGATCATTCACTTCACATATCGTGTTCTTTTTCCACCAGAAGTTAATACAAATTTAGTCTATATGGGGGACTACTAGGATAAGCGATCTTTTAGTTGGGAAATTATAAACCCTTGTTGGTCCACTGAAATCATGTTCTGAATTGAACTTGAAAAAACTCTAAACTGATTATTAATCAAGTTTGGATTTGAGTTTCAAGCATACCCATTTTGATGGATCCAAATTCAAATCTGAACTTGATCTTTCTCATGCTATTGTTTTGTGCACACTCTTAACACTTAAACTGACATGCTGATATAACATGCTAGATTAACATGCTGTTTGGCGCGCATACCATGCTGATATGACACTTAAACTGACATGCTGATCTGAACTTGATCTTTCTCATGCTAGGCTATACCACATGCTGATACATTGGCATGGTATGTGCCGTTCATCTTGGATTACACTTTAATCCTTCAATTTGGTATAATTAGTAGGATTACTAGGTGCTGTCAAAAGATTGATAGATTTGTCCCTAGAGTTAAAAAGGATAGTAATGACCATTTCATTGACTCAAGGTCATCAACTCAAACCTGGCCTAGTGGGAGTTTGTTCACATTTGGTGGATTTAAGGCTTAGCTTTGGCCTTAGCTGAATTATTGGAACCTGACATTGAAATTGGATCATGTTGTTTTTGAAACTGTCAATAATAAGGCCCTTAACTTATGGATGGATGGAGGATGGTGAGAGAAAAAGAAGTTAAAGTTAGGAAGAGAAATGGGTGGTCTGGGTACATGTATTAGGTAAATGCGTCGGCAATAGAGAAACTATGGCATTCAAACTTTATTTTTGCTTGAATGTGGCAACAAAGAGACAACAACTAGTTGTCAAAAAAGTCATTAACAAATACAGCATTACCAGTCCATGTGTCAATTTTGATCCTACTTGATCTGCAACTAATATCTGGCATAGAGCCCTTGGAATTGGAATGTGTCTTCAAATTGCTTCTCTCCTTCCAGAGCCTTTGTTGGTCACTTCACTTGGTCTTGGGTCCACCTTTTTGGACTCTTAAACAGAGATCTGAGACCCTTTGCTTATTGGTTTGCTACATGCTTTGTTAACCATTTCATGGAGTTTCTTAATTTAAATCCCATATAGACGCTACCACTAAGATTAATTCTATGTACTTAAAAAAATATCAAAAATATCTTATACTTCCTGGTCTCAACAGCACACCTCAATGTCATCATGTTTGTCATATTCGTTGTAAGATTTTATTCTTACTTCATTAGGGTCTGAATTTGTTTGATCACTGTACAAGTATTTTCTTTCTTAGTGTTATTTAATTGTAGCTAAATGTGCCATTTATGCATATGATTTTCATGATTGCATCAAGAGTCTGTCTCCCTACATCCTTCTACTTCTTTTCCCTTTTTAGTGGACCCTATATCCTCGTAGTTGAATGAACCATATTAGCATAATGCATGGGAAACTCGTCTCATTAAATTACAATTGGTAATGTAAACGATAAAACAAAAAACAAAAAAATAATGTAGTAAGCAGGTCAATTGCTATAGAAATTATCACATCATATGGTCCATGGTATTGACTATTTAGAAGCCACTGCACTATAAAATAATAGCATAAAATAAATCCAATGTTTGGACTGGAGAAGGTCCAAAACTATCCTGAATAGATTGTACATTAATAAGACTAATATTTGGTTCTTTGGTACACGATAACAACTTGGAAACAATTTGAATCCACTAAATGCAAGGGAGGATCTTTATCTTTACATACAATTCTCTTTTTTTCTCTTTTCTGAGGATAACAGGGTGATGAAAATATATAGAAACAGCTTACCAAAGATTTTGATAGTGGTGGTGGTGTTTTCAGTCAAATGCCTTGGGTACTTATCAGAGTTGACGTTTGCGTGGGTGCTAGAATAATGTGCATAAATAATATGCCTACACATTGGTGTTATAATGAGAATAAGAAAATGCATTGCCCAAGAGTTAATGCTTTGACCTTTCCATGTAGGGTGTAGGTTCTGGGAACTAACTATTAGAGTTATGCTTTGTGTAGTTAGATATTATTGCCAGACGTCTTCAAACCTGCTCATGTAACTATTAGCTCTCCTTGACAGCAATTAGGTTTTTTTTTTTTTTTCCTTCTCCCTCTTCATGGGCATCTGAATTATGAATGTAAGATATAAAGCATCATATGTTGGATACAAATATTGAATCATGATTCAGATCTGCAGGTCATTTTTGTTGATGTCCTGTCGGACCTGTCCTGGTAATTCATTATAGACTTTGAAGCCCGGTTGCAATTCTTAAAGTAGTACAAAAAGTAACTCATCTCACGCATGTTATTTTATCTTTTTTGCCTCTCTTATTCAAGACTTTGTTTATATATATATATATATATATAGCATACATTTTGCCATGTACCACTTTTCTGGAAGAATATGTATAAGGTGATCTCTGTTTCTCCATTCTTTCAAAATTGGAAATTGTTATCTTCACATACAGAGCTGCTTTTATGTGTGGGAGGGAACCCAACTTTGAACTCTCGGAGGAGGAGAAACAAGAACTAAGCCAGTACAAGTGGGAAGATTTCTTGGCAGTGACCCGCAATGCAATCAACAGCAAGAGTAAAACTAATAGCTCTCTTATACGATTGTTGGCTGAGGTTACTAGCAGTAATAATTGTTAACCTGATTTTATCTTTCAGAAAATCAGAAAAGGCTTGGTGCAGGAAGACGAAAGAAGCCCGAGAGCCAGCTGCCAGGTAGCGATGAGGAGCATGAGGGAGGCAGCCATCCTTCATCAGCATCTGATGATGGAGATGTTGATACATCTGTCTAGTAGTCATGATAATACAAACAGGCCAAAGGCCAAATAACAGCTGACCCGTATTTTTCCTATTGGGGTTAGTTTATATCTTCATATTATATAGGTAGTTATAGTTCATATTTTACCATTAATTTCCCGTTTATAAAGCCCCTATTAGGGCAAGCAAGGGCTGATGATGCACATTAAGTCCTGGTAAGGGAATTCTGCTGCCATTTTCAACCAGTCAGTATAAGGCTGAATTGGGAGTGTCTTTTTACTCCTAAGATTGTGTTTTGTTCCTTCCTTCAAACTTGGTTCCTTGTACACCTGTTCTTAAAGCGGCCTGTTTGGATCAGCTAATAGAACTTGGCTGCAGGCCTGGGGTGACTTGAACCCAGAAATAAAATTCATAGATTTTATTTGATGAATGGTGTGCAGTCCATCTGTTTTTCTGATTGAATCACACCGTTAATCCCATTAATTCTGTTCAGAAGCAATTCTCCAAGTTTCAATATTTTGATCAGTTAATTTTTTTTTAAATGAAAGGTTTTAAAGGCACAAGGCCATCACTTTGTTCTATGTTGGAAACTCGATTTATTCTCATTGAAGCTCTTACATTGGTTTGAATGCCGATCGAGCAGGTGTTAAACACCAATGCATGAGAAGAAGGGTGTGGAAATAATTGCAATATTTGTTTCTGGCACTCACACTTCTTACCATCTGAACATAATCTGGCGTGGAGCGTGTGGAAACCTTCTCTCCATATATATTTTCATGCCTTTGTTTCGTCTCTTTATTAGGTACATGGGAGCAGGCAGCTTCACATGCTTTGTTTCATTAGAAATTTCTAAGTTTACTCTACGGTATTATGCTTATATTCTAGCTAGTAGTAGGTCTAAAATATTAATCAGAAATTTTGTAATCAATTTACATAAAATTATAAAGAAATTCATTGAATATGTTCTGAGAGATCCGTTCAGGCGACGTTAGGGATTTATTTAGTACAGTAGCGTTGTTGAAGGATTTACATTTGAGCTCTAGTTTCAAAAAAGAAAGAGAGTAAAAATACATTAAAAAAGAAAGTATGCAGCAGCTGACCATTTGTTCAAGAATCCATTACCTTCCCTTGATGGCTCTTCGGAACGGCAAAGTGGACACGTCCGCTGTTGCTGGAACCATGATGATTTTATACAGCTCAGATGAAACGAATGGAGGCACGTCATCAATCACTCTTCTTCTGCCAAATCGATCCCTTGAAGACAAATACAGCACAATGCTTCTTCTTCTTCTTCCTCGTCCGAGTCAACGCAGCAGCAGCTAAGTATGTTGGACGTAGTGAATTCAAATACTCTCATGGCCAAGTATATATTGGTTGTACCATTTGGGTTTTACAATTTTTTTTTAAAAAAAGAGGGTGGGGGGGGGGGGGTGAAAGAACTTGAAAAAGCTCATGGTGGACAATAAACTAAGCCTTATGCAAACAATTAGTTAAAAAGTAAATTTTTTGTTTTAAAGGAATCAAAATGCAAGAAGAAAGGTAATAGATATGGTCATCTGATGCCATGTTGAGATCTAAAAATGCAGACGGTGAGAGGAAAAGAGCACTATTCTATAGAAAATGACATGGACAAGATCAAGTTTCCCCTAGTGTAACTCTATCAGAGTAATGCCATTTTTGAATTGGATGATGGGTGTTCTATATTTCAAAACCTTAGCCTATGCATTGAATGATCAAAAAATATATTTTAATTAATCCTATTAATTTTTGATCACTTGATGATAAGTTAAGGATCTCCAAATTGCATGATTTTTTTAATGAATAATTAGCTTAGTGGTAGGGAAACTGTGTAAAACTCCATCAGATTTCTAAAATATAAATATACTAAATCAAACTATGCAAAGGAATAGAACGTCTTCGTTAAGAGACACGCTACAACAATTCAGAATGAAAAAAGTAGAATAGCCGACCTATGCAGTTGGGAAAAGGCTTGGATGAGTTGAGTTGAGTTAAGGTGAGTTTAGTGGCAGGGGATCACCTCCAAAATCTCATGTCAATAATGTGGAACCCATATCATCTCATTCAAAAACATATATGTCGAACCTAACCCAAATTCAAAAAGCTATAAATTATTTAGCTCTTATCATTGCTTAGTTTATCAAGGGATGTGGAAGCTGGAAATTGCTGGAACACAATCAAGCCTTGATTGGTAGCACCAATTTGGCATCAATATTCAATCCCACATTCTAAACGAACTAAATGTGATTATTAGTGATAAATGATAGTACTTAGAAAGTGAGAAAGATTCCATCGAGGAGGTTTTTTAAAATTTTTTTTTGGGGTGAGGGGGGAGGAGTGGTGGTATTTGCATATATTAATTTTTGCATATATGGGTACATACGAATATATATGAATAACCTGTTCATCTAATCTTCCTATAGAAGATTTGAAGATAAGTTCATCTTTCTCTTTGAAAATTTTATACTAATCGTACCTAATTTTTTTCTTTCCATAATTACCTGTTAGAAAATGCTACTACACTACAACAATTCTTAGAATAGACGATGCTAAAAAAGCCCTTTTTTGACGCTAAAAAGTATCATCCCAATGCTTCTTGAAGCATTAGAAAAACAGGAGTCAAGACAAAATTTTTCGATGTTTTGCAAAAGCATAAAAAAATTTCGATGCAAAAGAGCGTCGAAAAAGTTTTATCTTGCTGACGCTTTAAAGCGTCCACAAGATGAAAATTTGCAATCATAACAAACATAAAATTAAAATTGAGCCAATGCTTTCCATAATTTTAAAATTAAATTCTGTACAAATTTATATTAAACCTGAACAATGCAATCATAACAAACATAAAATTAAAATTGAGCCAACGCTTTTCATAATTTTAAAATTAAAGTATGTACAAATTTATATTAAACCTGAACAATGCAATCATAACAAACATAAAATCACATTGCATACATTCTTCATATCCAAATTAAAATTTTAAATATAAATTTCATTACAATCAACTAAAAGATAGTTTGTTACAATTTAAAGTTTAACAAATTTAAATTCACTAAGTGAGTTTAGCCAATCCCCATGAATTCTATAATCAAATCCTAGTGTTTTCTTCACATTTTTTTAATTTAAAAACTAATTGGACTTGAACCAACTGGCCCAAATCATGCAGAGAAAACCAATATCTACATAATATATATGCAGGCATGCAAGTTATGAAAATACATTACATAACAGTCACTTGTAAAACTCCTACCTCAACTCATTATTTCATAGTCTCCTCGAGCTAAGACAGCGGTCAAGAATCACCTATAGTTGGGAATAAAAATAAATTAATTTATTAGAATCTATAATTAAAAAATTATCGTTTTACTCCTCTAGCCTAAAATTTTTAAATAATTATTTTACCCCTCTAATTCAACGTCTAATAACTCTTACATAGCTGATTTTATTTCAAATTTTATTATTTTTAAATTTTACAAATTTCCATTGACTTAATTATATTTACAAAAATGCCCCTATTTTCAATTGCTAATATGTTATAATTACCTTGGCCGTTATACCATTTAAACTTCATTATCAAAAGTAGACTCATTGCTAATTACATGGTTCAATTCCCAAGATCAGATTTAATGAATGAAATATTAAATAAATGAGTTTCCTCAATAAAACCATGTTATTCCAACTCAACATAAATATCATATGATTTTGGGTAAAATAGAGATCAGATTATGCATCTCTAAACCCAGATTTGAATTCACTAAGTGAGTCTAGCCAATCCTCATGAATTCTATAATCAAATCCTAACATTTTCTTGCTATTTTTTAATTTAAAAACTAGCCGGACTTGAAAAACTTGAACCAGCCGGCCAATGTTCAAGCCCAGCCCATTAGGAAAACAGAGAATGCCCCTATTTTCAATTGCTAATATGTTATAATTACCTTGGCCGTTATACCATTTAAACTTCATTATCAAAAGTAGACTCATTGCTAATTACATGGTTCAATTCCCAAGATCAGATTTGATGAATGAAATTTTAAATAAATGGTTTCCTCATTCAAACGATTTTAGTCCAACTCAACATAAATATCATATGATTTTGGGTGAAATAGAGATCAGATTATGAATCTCTAAACCCAGATTTGAATTCTCTAAGTGAGTTTAGCCAATCCCCATGAATTTTATAATCAAATCCTAATATTTTCTTCCCAATTTTTAATTTAAAAAGTAGCCGGGCTTGAACCAGCTGGCCCATTGGTTTTTAAGCCCAGCCCATTAAGAAGAGCCTTATCCCAAGCTCTCATCCTAAACCCATTCAGCCAACGCTCTCAGCCCAAACCCATCGCCCGACGCCCTCCATCAATTTAAAGGCAATCCTCGGAGCCCTTCTTGATTCAAAGACTGAGAGTTTGAGAGGAACAGGCTTTTCCCATCTCATCAAATTTAATCCCTCCAACCTTTTCGTTCTTCGATCAAGAAGACTGAAAGAACGCAAAAGACCCAGGCAACGAGTCGAAGATTGGTAAGCATTAGCTTCTGTCTGCCTTCCATTCCACTGTCAAATGATCTCTAATCGCATTGTAACTCTCTTATCTTAATCACTTTCTTTGTCTTTACTCTACAGGTCATTCTTGATTCAAAGACTGAGAGGAAGAAGCTTTTCGTTCTTCGATTAAGAAGCTTCGAAATTGGTAAATTCCACCGTTTGCGAAGCAGAGCAGGAAAACAAACAAACAAAAAAGACGTGAACTTGTAACTCCCTTATCTTTGTCTTTGCTCTACAGGTCTTTCTTGATTCAAAGACTGAGGGGAAGAAGCTTTTCGTTCTTCGATTAATAAGCTTTGAAATTGGTAAATTCGACCGTTTGTGAAGCAGAGCAGGAAAACAAAAAAAAAAAAGACGTGAACTTGTAACTCCCTTACCTTTGTCTTTGCTCTACAGGTCTTTCTTGATTCAAAGACTGGGAATCTGAGAGGAAGAAGCTCTCATCAATTTAATCCCTCGAACCTTTTCGTACTGAAAGAACGCAAAAGACCCAGGCAACGATTCGAAAGTTGGTAAGCATGAGCTTCTGTTTGCCTTCCATTCCACTGTCAAATGATCTTTAATCGCATTGTAACTCCCTTATCTTAATAACTTTCTTTTGTCTTTGATCTACAGGTCTTTCTTGATTCAAGGACTGAGGGGAAGAAGCTTTTCGTTCTTCGATTAGAAGCTTTGAAATTGGTAAATTCGACCGTTTGTGAAGCAGAGCAGGGAAAAAAAAAAAAAAGACGTGAACTTGTAACTCCCTTATCTTTGTCTTTGCTCTACAGGTCTTTCTTGATTCAAAGACTGAGAATCTGAGAGGAAGAAGCTCTCATCAATTTAATCCCTCAAACCTTTTCGTTCTTTGATCAAGAAGACTGAAAGAACGCAAAAGACCCAGGCAACGATTCGAAAATTGGTAAGCTAATATTATCTTATGTTTCCCTTCCATTCCACTGTCAAATGATCTTTAATCGCATTGTAACTCCCTTATCTTAATCGCTTTCTTTGTCTTTGCTCTACAGGTCTTTCTTGATTCAAAGACAGAAGCTTTTCGTTCTTCGATTAAGAAGCTTCGGAATTGGTAAATTCCACCGTTTGCGAAGCAGAGCAGGAAAACAAGAAGAAAAAAAAAAAGACGTGAACTTGTAATTCCCTTATCTTTGTCTTTGCTCTATGGGTCCCTGGTATAAGGGTCAGTCTCCGGTGATAGCCTTCTAAGGGTCAGTCTCCGGTGATAGCCGGAAAAATGTACATAATTAGAAGCTCTGTGTTGGCAGTCGGAGTCATAATGGTTGAAAGAGAAACGCATTTTGAATTAAGTAGCAGCCATTAACAATTAACCTTAAAATATGCATTCCAGATGAGGTGTTCTAAGTTCTAACAAAAGAGCATGACTTTTTGTTTCAGGCATCAGCAAGTGTACTTCAGATAAATCTATATATATAGTTCAGCTAGCACTCTTCATCTACGGAATTTTGCTAGGCACGTTAAAACCATATACACTTCTATTTTTTTTTCTTTTGCAGTGAAATGTGCTTATTTTCTATACATCACCAAGATTTTATATCTTGTAGGACACCAAATTCTTAGGTCTAATGGCACTCGCCACTTTCTTGCCCGGCCCCATCTTGACACTTAAAATGGAAAATGTCTCAAGATGTATCAATCAAACTGCTGCCCAAAGGGATTTGAAACCATGTACTGATATCACCAAAGAATTTATATAGTCTGAGCAGCAAGAACACGCCGCTTTTCACCTCCTAAATCTATACCTCATTTTAACTGTGTATCATCACAACACATCCGAGCAAGAGCAGGAAGCTTTCTGCTCTAAATTCACATATAATCTGAACCATGCATGCATGCATGTCCATGTGTACATCTATAGGATACGATAATTATATTTCGCAGCAGTTGATCTAAATATATATATATATTTTTGCAGGATAGAGAGATGATGACAATGACTCCTGTGCTGAAGATTCCGATAGGGTTCACATTTGAACCTAGCGACATAATATTGATCAATTATTATCTTAGTCCCAAGGTGCAAGGAAAGCAACCTTTTTTTCCCAATATCATACCCGAGATCGATGTGTATGCTACGGAGCCATGGAATCTTGGAAGTAAGTTTAGCTATTAATTTTATCAATAAATCATCTTTATATGCATATATTTTGTTATAATTAACTGTCTAATGAATTCTTACATGCTTTTTATTGCAACATGGAGATTAATTAGCATGCTACAACTCACTCAATAATTAATTCGAATTAATTCTTACACTGCATGCATGGTTGCAGTTGAATTCAAGCATGGAAAGGATAGAAATGCAATATTTTGTTTCACTCGAGCAACTCGCTCAGGTGCCTCCGATGGCAGGCTGCTGCGTGGTGCTGGGAATGGTACATGGCATGCTAGCGGTCAGCGCATGTTTATTTACAATGATGGTGTTGTCATCGGAACAAAGATGACTAATCTTAAGTTCATTTGCCAACAAAGAAAGGAAGCAAGCCTGTGGCCACTTCTTGGATAATGCACGAGTATCGATCCCTTCATTCTCCTGTCGATGACAAAGGTAAAGAGATCGTGCTTTGTCGCATCCAAAATTCAGGAACAGGCATAAGCAATGATGAACAGCTCCCATGCGTAGTCGATGATTACACCACATCTACTACTAACCTGCAACAACAAAAGCGAAAAAGAAATCAACACCACTATTGCAAAAATGATAGGATGGTCAGAATAAGATGTAACATGCCAGCACCACCATGGATGGTCAGTAGCTATGATGAGCAGAAGTTGAGGATGGTAAATACAAATCTTTGCAGTAGCATTGGAGCCTACACTGTTAGCGGTGATAACCTATTACAGCAGTTGGGGATGCCAAGTCTAAACAATGGGGCTAGCACCAATGGGGATGATCAACCACAACAAGAGAGGATGGGTGATGAATTGAGCAACACCATAACTACCACCTCGGATGATGAGTTTGCAGAGCAGTTGGATATGACTTACTACCACCTCGGATGATGAGTTTGCAGAGCAGTTGGATATGATACTTCATGAGGGGGATTATGTGCCTATGCTGCCATTTTAGCAATGTTATTTATCGTTCTTTTTTTCTTTTGTATGTCTTGATAAAAGGGTAGTACAAATTTGAGTCAATGTAAGCATTTTGTTTGTTCAACCAATGATACTGTCAATGATGTTCAATTCTCAAGATTCACATCAATTGATGTTTCTATAGTTATTCTGATTATCTGTAGTAAGCATTTTGTTTGTTCAACCAATGATACTGTCAATGATGTTCAATTGTCAAGATTCACATCAATTGATGTTTTATAGTTATTCTGATTATCTGTAAAAATCATAAAAAATATAAATTCTGTACAAATTGTAATCTTTGAAGTACATTATTGTAACCTACATAACTACTATCACAATGGCCAGCTTGCCTGAGCCATCTGAAATTGAAATTTGTGATTTGTTGAAACTAGGAATTAAAATACGATTTGGCTATGAGGTGCCTGGTTGCATCCAAGTGGGCTTGGAGGTCACATAAATCACGTAAGCAGTCCAATTCTAGGCATTTGGTATGGAAATGCTATGACTCACATAATTGCCTCTCACTTAGGAAAGTCACTTCTCTCAACACTCAAGTCAATTGTGACAATGTTTAGATTTTTGTCAATATTTTTGTCCAAGATTCACCTCCTATGATATGGTTAGCCATAGCGCAAATGTTTAACCATGTATGATCAGACCATTTCACTTCTACAAATTACAGTGCTGAATTCTATCATGCCAAATATCTGAAACTTTGACAACTCAGGTCTGATAAAAAAAATGAAAATGCAAGAACACATTTCCAAATGTTCTCACTAGCAACCAAACTAACCAATAGTGAAATTTGATTCTTGGCGTAGAAAGCAGCCAGAACTCAAAAGTTCGAATTATAGTTTTGCAATTTTAGGTGCTGAAAATTTGCTTTACTGGACAAGCATCTTTGGAGTCCCTTTAGCAAATTGGAGAGCTTGTAGTAACAGTTTCCAATAATTATTACAAGAGGGAGATGTGGAACTTTAAATTGAAACTGAGCCTTGGATCTCCATAAATCCTAGTCTGCATTTCTGTAGTGGCCTATCTATATCAAAAAGCTACTGATGAGAACGTCAAAATGATCAATCTTCTTTATGCCTATGAATGACGTGAATGTGCAATGCAGGGGAGAAGAAGTATGTGTTTCTATGATCCACACCTTTTAATTTAACAGAAAAAGAATATTTACATAGCTTAATTAATTAATTAATTAATTAATTAATAATAATAATAATAAATAATAATAATAATAATAATAATAAACTCTGAGTGAATTTGTCTTGCTTCTCTTTCTCAAAAGAGAGAGAATTGAATAAAGAGGAAGTGTGTATGTTAAAGATGAGTATATATAAATTTGTAAGTAGATATGCGTATCTATTATCCAGGCCAACAAGTCCACATCATAATAGTAAAGATCATTGAATAACATTTTTCGGATTTATTGTGAATTTGGCTTGATTCATCCATTTGAAGTTGAACAGCAGCTGCAGCCTTACTATTATTAAGGGATCACACTTTACTCTGATAGGTACTTTATGCAATGTTTTAGATACCATGGAATAGGGTTGTCTTGGCCTTTCCTTGGAATAGGACATCCCCAGTCCTGATATTCAAAGTAGCGAACATCCCATCCAATCCTGGTCCATTTCCTCGCTCGTCCCATCCCAATACTTAGGATGGTGCCTCATCTTGACATTCAAGATTGGGGTATGCCCTTTTATTTCACTGGTATTTAAAACCTTAATTCTGTGTCTGTAGTATTACACTGATTAATTTTCAAATTCATTACATAGTTCAAGTATGCTGATATATATTTCATAACCTGTATAGTTGTTAATGCTGCTGTCATCATTATTCCTTCTTTTATATCAGAATTTTTTTTCCTATTTTTTCAATAATTATTTCATGCTGAATCAATTTTAATTTTACATTAGGAGATTGCAATTAGCCATGGTTAGCATAAGGAGACGGAGATATCTGGGGCTCTGCACTGGTATGCTAATTATGCTTTTATATTTTAAGTAAAATTTTGGGTTATGGATAAAAGAAATGACTTTGAATTCATTTATGTTCTGTCATTCATGTGTGATGACTTGTATTTTCCATTTCATGAATGTTTATTTTTAGAATGTTTAGTGATATTATGCTGTTGATACTCTAAAAGATTGTTGTAAAATTGAAAAAATAAATAATTATGAAAGTTCAACTACCTTTCATTTTGGATTACTTTGAAATGGAAAATTCCATTTTCTGAGCTAGATAGTTACTTAACTTTTTATAATAAGTGGCTAGAGAAAAGGCCAATAGGTAAATAAGAGCTTGCTTTTTACCCCTAATTTGAATTTGTCAAATTGTTAATTTCTTTATGGAATTCCTTAATTTCTTTCTGGAATAATTTAGGTTGGGGACTGGGGGTCTGGGACTATAAAGACATTCCTAGCATGACGAGTCATTCTTACTTTTGATCATGTAAATTTATTTTTAATTTTTTTGCTTTATTCTAGAAATCATGTTCTTATTTCCTTACTTTGAACTTATTTCTATTGGGCTTGTCAATATAATAGAAGTTTGAATTTATAATTTTCAGGGAAAAGTTCTATTCCTGTTGAGCTTCCCAAGCCAGCTGAGAATGCGAACTCTGTGGAAAATTCTAATCAGAATGTCAAGCCATTCAGTGTGCATCCTATGCCTTCAGATAATTTAAGCCTTCAAAAACCGGTAAAGATGTCTTTTTCTAAAAAAATCATCCTAAGCTCTTCCAAGTCATGTTTGATTTCCTTACTTTCTTGTTTTGGTTGGTTATGATTTTTCTGAATGGCTTACCTCTAATATGAATCATATTTAATTATCATGATGACTCAACGGTAGGAAATATGAATTTGCTGCAATCAATTCATGTTTGTGTTCGGAGGATTAAAAAATATTTGCTGATTCTCCTTGATATCATTTCATACTGCTGGGTGTCAGAAATTGTAGGAATTATTAGACCTTTTGTCAACAAGCTTGTCAGTTAGACCGTTCATCATCTAATTCACCATGCAGGCATCCTAAATATCTTTTGCCACTCACCTTCCTGTAGTGTTTTGCTGTTATAACTGGTTTTGTGGCTTTTGCCAACATGCTTCAATGTCTGCATCTTTGCTCAGATCTCTCATGTTCTGATCCATCCTTTTAGTTCCATCAATCTGGTTCGTGAATTAAGCAGGTCTTAGTACTTCCCTTTTCTTAAAAAAAAAAAAATCTCAGTGGCATTTCTTACTATAAGCATACTCTGCAGTCTAGAGGCATATCCTGCTTCGCTTCATCAAACTAACTTATTAATCTGTTGGTACTTCCTCATTGGCCTCTTTTTTATGGAATAGAACCAAGGAAGCTTAAAAGTTGTTTGGAATGACTTTTGAATATTTTTGACATATGGTTGTAACTATATTTTGCAATAACTGCTGTTTTTGCTGATTTCAAACACTGAACACAAAGTTGTTTGGAAGTGCCCATTAGTTTATTGCTTTTGTTTTCTGTTTGTGCATTCAAAAACCCAAGAAGAAAATATACTGGATGGTACCCCTGTATGATGAAATCTTTTTGCACTTCAAATTGTTTTTTCCCCTTGAAATCTTCTCAGAATTTGGAAGCAATGAGCTATTGCTTTCATGACCGGCGACAATAAAAGGAATAGCAGAAGTTGTGCAAATGCTGTCTTCCACATCATTCCTCACCACATGGGATTTCACTATTTTTTAAAGAAACAAAGACACAAAAAAAAATGTGTCAAGCAGGCCCTAAGATAAACATTTAGTTGGTATATTAGTGCACTTTGTCAAGTTATATTATGATATGTTCTTTCCATCTTATGGCATGTAGTGATAAAGTGATTTGAATTATTGGTTGATATACCACCGCATGGAAACTGCATCAAGCACTTGTCCATAGATGTGGATCTGATGACCTTGTACTTCAATATCTGTTTATCCAACTGGTTAAGGTACCTTCATGGGTCTGACTACAATTATCCAATTAGAATAGTTCTACTTTATAACTAATTTCTTATCAACGAACAAGAAATATGCCGGAATACAAGAAAGTTAGGGAGGATGAGAAAGAGTAATGATATGAAACCCACATCTTGCTGAATCCCCATTGTAGAAGCCACATCAGTGGCTAAAGTGCTACACTTTTAGGTGTTGATGACTCTTGATTGCAGCGGAGATCAGCAATCGGATTTCTGTAGTTGTGTTTGGTATAGTGTTTATCTGAGAAAATGTTCATCATAGATTTATCATGGAGAATGTGCACCAAAGGGAGTATTGCATTATTTTTTTTGTCGATGTACCATCCATTATTGGTTGTTGATTAACAGTACAAAAATATGCATAAGTCTATCTGACAGGATTTAAGTGGTCATGGTCTAATCTTCAGTGTTTGCTTCTTGTAGCATTTGGGCATTTCTGACATTAGAAAAACATTTGTTTATGTTTATGTGCATGTCTGTCTGCATGTGCATCCTGATATACATTAATATATGATGTAACACATTTACTCATCTAATAATCTTCTCACTAAGCCACAAAAAACTAGTTGATGGGGTTTATGATGGTCATGGCATCATCTTTCCAGTGTTGTGTGCAGTAGGATGCTGAGTGTCTCTGATGCTGGAGCAACATTTACTTTTGTGTGTCTGTGCATGTCTGCCTGCATGTGTACCCTGGTATATGTAAATATATGTTGCAAAATATTCTCTCATTAATAAACTTCTATATTTCACTAAGCTACTGTTTATTGTGGATCATGAAATAATCGTGATCTAAAGCATTAATTTTTGAAAGTTCAGATTTTTGCTTCATGATCAGAGGGACATTACCATGCACAGAAAATATGAATTTCCAGAAAGCTGATAAAATGATTGACATTTTTTTATTGTTAAAAAACATTCTGGGTCTGTTATAGTTATTGCACTCTGGCTTCCATGTCAATGCACACTGACAAAAATGACATATTAATACTTATGTCTATGGTGTGTATGCATGCTGGTTACCGGTGATATGTTTTTTCTGCAATCATGACCACTGATTAAGCAATGTCAATTGCTTATTGTGATGGTACTTTCATTTAACCTTCTACTTGATTGATGATTCTCTTACACTGGAACCTGATAGATCATTTGATATTGTTTGACAGATTAATGTTTCTGATGCATTCCCTGGATCTTCAAATGCATCTGGTTCAAGCTCATCAAAGGAGGAGGCAAATCATTATTTTCCAGGTTAGTTCTCTCAATTCAATTATGATAATTTAAGGCCTAAAACCGTTCTGTAATATTTAATTGGAAACAGTTATTTTATTCATTTTTTCTATACTAGGTACTCACTACATTCTATCTGGGAAATTTGAAATTTTTGTTCTGAAACTGTCAGGGCAAACATATAATGCAATTTTGTTCCACTAGTGATAATTTATTGGCAAAAAATTATTTGTATATTAGGAAAAATGAACATATTCATCATGGATGTTTCTTGTAACCTTTCAGATTGCTTGAGGTGGCCACCATTGGTCTCAATAGCGATGTTTAGTTAAAATATTATTGAGTTACCAAAAGTAAAGAAAGTTTCAAATTGGGAAAAGGCGGAATGTCAGTTGCAGTTGACATTAATGAGCTCATGCTTAGGGCTGGAACATCAATTTAATAATTTATTCTCTCAGTTCCTATTTGATTAAGTTAATCTGGAATAATTAAATTCGTATATTCTTAACCTATTTTTCTTCTGAGGAAGGTTCCCAATGCTGGTGCATGCTGCCCCATACCAGGCGTATCAGATTGTTCCATTATCAAACTGATACTTGGTATGGGAGGTGTGCCAAATGTCAGTACTTGGCATGTGAAAACGAGCCCTGGATTAGGCATATTGATATTGTATCAGTAGGTTATTGGTACTGGTCTAATATCAAGATTGTGAACCTTCCTTTTGAGTATATTACTTCACCCTATAAGTGGAATGATTTACTCTTGCTCGAAGGAAAAGTGGTGCTATTCTCCTTTTTGAAATGCCCACTTTGCCCCTGGGATAAAGTTTATCATTGTAAGGATAAAGTTGATCATGGTAAGGTATTTGACAAAAAAGCTGGAGTAGGTGGTCTAAAGAAATGAACATATTTACTGCCTTTGGTAACTCAATAAGCTGGCTGTAGCTGCTGAAATGCAAAGAAGTGGAAAAGGGGCATTTTTTAAGAAACATATCATCACTTGGAGCTTCTTGTTTGTGTATTCATTGGATAATCAAATGCATCATAGTCCAACATTTCTTTTCTGACATGTGCATTTACACTGTATCCTTGATATTCGACATACTTCTCTTTCTGCAATATTTGCAGAAGGGAAAACCAGCATTGGTTCAGTTTGTCAGTTTGAATTGATTGGGGGCATACTATGGTTTTAAAGAATGAAATTTTCAAACTGTACACTTTCATTATATCGACTTTTATGCATTGAAAAATGAACTTTAAAAAAAAAATGAATGGAAGTAATCTGGAAAGAAAGCTGATGTGTTACTTTGACAACAATTCTATTAATATTAGGTTTTTCTTTTAACAAATTTTGCTATTTCCCTTTCAAGTTTCAGGCAAACAAATTAAACGCAGGAAACGACACAGGAGAAAGCACTATGAAGACCAAGAACCATGCATAATGAGGGGTGTTTATTTCAAAAATATGAAATGGCAAGCAGCAATAAAAGTTGACAAGAAGCAAATCCACTTGGGTACTGTTGGATCACAAGAAGAAGCAGCCCGATTGTATGACAGGTATTTGCACACACTAATCGAAGTGATTGCCATGTGATTTTCATTTCCACTGGTGTCCGAACATTTGATTTGCATATGTGAAATGCATAACTTGTGTTCTTTTTTGATTACATCCGACTTTCAAATTACTTTATCAAATTTGCTTCTTGGACAACAGCTTTCATATGTACAAAAATTTCTGCAATGGATCCTTATGATCATTGCTTGTGTCTTTGACAATTATTCTTTATGCTACTGTTTTGTGAGGATGCCATAAACTTCATTACTAATCAACTGAAACTACCATATCTTATAACATGTTGATCTCTATGAATATCCATGGTCCACTTACAACTTGGTGTAGGGCTCACACTGATGGAATGAGGCGTAAACCATGGTACCCCATACTGGTGCGTACCACGTATTGGGTGTGCCATAATGTGTCGACATTGAATCAAGATTCAGTGCAGGCTGCATAATGAAATTATGAACCTTGCGAGCAACGAACTATTTTAGGCACAAAAATATCATAAACTTAATATTGGTGGATAAAAGCAGCAGCATATTGTTATATATGAATGAATGTGTATCAGAAGGTGGATATTGTTTACTCACAAAAGGATTTATAACAGCAGAAAAAGGTGTAAAATTTGTCTTGGGGGACTACTTAGCTGGGAGTAGTCCTTTCTGTGAAACCGTAGGAGCCACCACCATGGTGTATTGGAAGATATGGATTTCCAGTTTAATCTTGACAAGGGAAAAAAGTTTCTTTAAGAGGCCTTGCAATGGTGACAAACTCTTATTACATTCCAATAAGGCTATCTCATCATCTTCACCAAAGAAATAATCTTTGTATTATAAAACTCAAATGTCATTTCTGACTCATGAATCCGAGCTCTTTTCACAAGTCTGATCATCTGACTAGCCAGGCTTTCACCATACAGGTCAAATGACTACTTCAGTAAGCCAACTAACTAGCAACCCAGATGTCTTATTTAAGTTAGTCAGATGACCTCACTTAATTAGTCCATATATTGATAAAGATCTAAGCAATATGCCAACATTTCTTTTAACTGTTTGATTTTTGACATTTGTTTTTTATTTTATGATCAACAATCATTAGATTTAATGATATTTCAGAAAGTAATAATCGTGTGATTGGAAGTGAACAATGAGAAGAAAAAAAAAAAAAAAAGAGATTGGTGATAAGCTCAACATAACCAGAAATTATATGTCATGCTATGTTTAAATCTTTGTTTAGCACCAGTTAAATGATGCAGAGGGTTGGATTATATTTTAGAGTTTTCTAAGAAACTGAAACATTTTGGTCAAATTATATTGGTTTTGCTAGAAATTCATCCAGAACCTATCCAAATTTTTAGTAGATTTAGCTTGTTTTGCTTTTTTCAGCAGATATTCATTAGCTGTCATTTGAACAATTTACATAGGGTATACTAGCTTTCTCTTGGGATTCTTCTTTTTGTTTTTGTTTTTTTTTTTTATGGCTAGGGCTTTGTTGTTGATGAGGAGGTGGGCCTCTACAAAGCACACCTGCAAGATTGACATTCAATTTTGAGTTTCAAGAAAATTTGGAAACATTTTAGTATTTGTTGGAACTGATATTTTTGCCAACGATTCTGTGTTAGTTATTGAAGTTTTTGGAAAATTTCTTTCTTGTAATGAAAGACTTTAAACTTGGATTTTCCTTTTTGTAATAAAAGCAATCTATCTGAAAATGAGATCTTTTTACTTTCCCTGAAACTCCCAACTTTATGTTGTAATAATTATACAGAATAAAGTAATTCAATTTTTCAGTGTTGTAATCTTTTGAAAGAGAATCTGGCTATTGGGAGCTTTTAGTTTTTCATCATGTACATTATTTGGTGTACTAGGTTGAACCTACTAGTGATGAAGCAAATTTTATAGTAATCATTTTAGTACTCAATAATTTTTATTGTTCACATTTTCATAAAAGAACTGATGTTTGGTAGTTGTGCCTTAACAGTTCAAATTTGGATTCTTTTGCATATATACCCTTGCAAATATGGTTTATTACATATTGCCCTCCAAAAATCACTTTTTACACATATAACCCTCAAATCATCTTGTTTTTCTGCATGGATGACCCTCCGATTAAATTTTTGGTTAACAATGTTAACAAGTCTTGGAGTATCATTTAAAACTAGTTCATTTTACTTTAATACCCTTGACAAAAATTTAGTTCGTATTGAAAAGATCTATATTTTACATACATTTTTGAGGGGTACTAATGCAAAGGGGTAATAAAGTAATTTCATATTTAAAATGGTTATTAATTGAACTTGTCACACCCAAAAATCTAATGAAGGGGTATCCATGCAAAAACAAGATGATTTGAGGGGTATATATGCGAATAGTGATGCTAAAACTTAAAATGTAAATATACAATTAGTTATATTTTTAAGGGTGTATATGCATAAAGCCCTTTAATTTTTGCTTTGTTATACTTATTGATTGATACTCATAGTCACTCTTCTTCTCTAATTATTGGTACCATGGATGATACTCAAACTATTTGGATGCACCCATATGTGTTGCATTTTTAGCTAAGAAATTATTTGGATTTTTTTTATAGTTTTGATAATTTTATTGTTTATTTATTTAATTTTTGATCTCATTATATTTGTCTATTTTTATATAATTCCAATTACTTCTTGTTGGTAGCTTTGGAACAAAATAGCTAAACTTATATATTAAAGTAGCATGTTGTACTTAAAATGATATGCATTGTCCTCCTTAACTTTGTATTGATTTGTATTTTTTCTTCTTTTTATCATACTTTTATTATTTTGTTAATAGTTAGAGCCATCAGAACCATACATATTGGAATTACTAAATATTTTAATCCATACCTCGTTTATCCTAAACTATATTTCTAAACCTTTAAGTAGATGCCCAAAACCTAGGGGTGTAAATGATACTAGAATCTCCATGAACTTGGCAATAATCAATTATGGATCCAAATCAAGTTTTTGATGACTTTATTTGATCAGAGTTCGATTTCACATAGACTCCATTCTTTGATGCAAAAATTTCATGGGAAAGTTGGTTTTGCTTTGGTCAAAAAAAGTCAAATGGATAAGGTAGATTTTCAAATTATCTTTTATCTGTCATGGGGGAAAGACTTATCTATATAGGAGATGGCTAAGTTGGTTTCTCACCAATTAGATAAAATATTTTTTTTTTTCCTAAAATATCTTATGATTTTTCCTTCCATTATTACCCTTTGATTCTTTCTTTTTCTTTCCTTCTTTCGATCATCGCAAATGAGATGTTCACCTACCTTTTACTCATGCATTTTAGAGAAAAAGGCAAATAAAAAATTTATCTTTAGATAACAATTTTGATAAAAGCAATAACTTTTTAGAGAAAAAAAATTTGATATAGAATTTCATTCGATAGGTAAGAATGTAATGTTTGTGAAAGATTTTATGATTGAAATAAAAATATCTTATGATATAATTGATGTTTTACAAAGAGATATAATACTATTATATAATTAATAAATAGAAACTATAAAAATTATTTTTACTCTAAAAAATAAAATTTATATAATTAATGTGTATATAAAAATATAACAAAAAATATAGTTTGATAAAAGAAAATTGAACTTCAACACTAAGGGAGAGTGTATAATTAGCATGCAAAGTAAGCCTAATAATATAAAGGATTTCATGGGAAAGATGAATAAACCTAAGCAACTTATCTGGAAAAGTTGAATGTTAAATAACATGGATAACAAATAACATTGTCACTTTCTAATGTACAAAAGAACATGGATAAATTATTTTTCCGTTTGAATGTTGCTTGGGTCTTGTCCAAAAAAATGCAGATATTTGGATAACTTTGACATCTCCCAAAGAATGAGCCTATATAGGATTTGATTTCTTATTGGATCATACTCCGATATAGCTACATTTGAATCTAAAAATTTGATAACCTACATAAATATGCACAAACTATATATATGTAGTATATATAAATATAAGAATATAAAATGAATTGGCTACATGACTTGTGCTAAGTCCTTTATTGTTATGCATTGGGATTTTTCTCGTGCATGTCTCTTTAACTCTTATTTACTACTAAGTTATTTCCAAAATCCCAGCCAACACTTTGATTATGTCTATGCTTCAACCAAACTAAAGATATAGAAATTTAAATATGTTTCTAAAGTGATTGGAAGTTCTTCAAAAACTGATCATTCACTTCACATATCGTGTTCTTTTTCCACCAGAAGTTAATACAAATTTAGTCTATATGGGGGACTACTAGGATAAGCGATCTTTTAGTTGGGAAATTATAAACCCTTGTTGGTCCACTGAAATCATGTTCTGAATTGAACTTGAAAAAACTCTAAACTGATTATTATTCAAGTTTGGATTTGAGTTTCAAGCATACCCATTTTGATGGATCCAAATTCAAATATGAACTTGATCTTTCTCATGCTATTGTTTTGTGCACACTCTTAACACTTAAACTGACATGCTGATATAACATGCTAGATTAACATGCTGTTTGGCGCGCATACCATGCTGATATTGTTGGGCCTGGTGTGGTGCTATCAAGGCCTAGGTGGGCTAACTTGTATTGGGCTGGGGTTGAGTCCAAGGGTTGAGATTAAATCAAGTCACGGGTGTACACGGGCTTGGGATTAGTTTAATCTCATTGGTTTAGTCCATGGGAGTTTTTTGTTGAGTCTGGGCCTGGCCCACTTCGTGGATGTATTTAAACTCTAGTCTCTAGGGTTTGGATGAAAATAGAGAACAGATTCTTTTCTCCCAAAAAATTCCCTTCTCTCATCATAGGGCGGCAGCCCTTTCTTTCTCCTCCCCATCTTCCTCCTTTTATCAAGAAGTAAACCTAACAGGATTAGGAATCCTTAGTTCTAGTTCTTGTTGAACGGGGAATCCCATTGCTATTCATCAAGGTCTAAACCTAACAGGATTGGGAATCCTTAGTTCTAGTTCTTGTTGAACGGGGAATCCCATTGCTATTCATCAAGGTCTAAACCTAACAGGATTGGGAATCCTTAGTTCTAGTTCTTGTTCAACAGGGAATCCCATTGCTATTAATCAAGGTCTAAACCCTAACAAGTGGTATCAGAGCCTGGTTCAAGGAGTAATCTGGAGGCCTTCAAGGAGTTGAAATAATTTCAACAGAATCTCGTCAAGGTACTTCTCTATTTTATAAAATTTATTTTTGTGCTATTTTTGAAATTGGCCATGGGGAGTAGCATAAAAATAGAGGTTGAGAAGTTTGATGGGAAGGGAAGTTTCTCCATGTGGAAAGTCCGGGTAGAGGACCTCCTTGTGCAGCAGGGTTTAGATCTGGCTTTGGAGGAAAGGCCAGATGGGATGACAGACAAGCAGTGGATTTCATTGGAGAAGAAGACATGTTCAATGATCAGGGGCTGTCTGGCGGATTCAGTCCTCTATTCAGTGCTGGAGGAGAAGACCCCGAAGGGACTCTGGACGAAGTTGCACACCCTCTATATGGGGAAGAATATGTGCAACAAGTTGATGTTGAAGAAGCGCCTCTACAGCCTTCGGATGTCAGAAGGTGGAGATGTGCTGGGTCACATCCAAATATTCGACCAGATGAGCAATGAACTTCTGAATGTCGGGGTCAAGATGGAGGAAGAAGATAAAGCACTTCTGCTTTTATGTTCAATGCCCACATCTTATGACTCATTGGTCACAACACTGCTCTATGGGAAGGAGACATTAATTTATGAAGATATTGTCTCGGTGCTTCGGACGAATGAGTAGAGGGAGAAGATGACCAAGGAAGCTGTTCCCCAGGAGGGTCTATCAGTTGGGGAAAGGACAGGCAGAGGTAGGGGCAGGGACAGAAGTAAGTCTGGAGGACGATCAAAGTCCAGGAAAGGCAAGAGAGAGCTGAAGTGCTATAAGTGTGGAGAGGTAGGACATTTTAAGAAGAATTGTCCTAAGTGGAAAAATCAGAAGGGAGAAAAAGGAGGATCTGAGTCAGTGAGTACAGTTGCAGATCAGGAGGTGGAGGATGATCTCTTGGTTGTATCAGATGATCACAGGCACAGCACAGAGATGTGGACCTTGGATTCAGCCTGTTCTCATCATTATACTCCCAACCGATCGTGGTTCAGTACTTACACAGAGGTTGAGGAGGGGAATGACTCTTGGAGATAATCACCCTTGCAAGGTGGCAGGTATTGGCACAGTGAGGGTGAGGATGTTTGATGGTATAGTGCGCACTCTTACCAGTGTGAAGCATGTCCCAGAACTCAAGAAGAATCTGGTATCACTGGGGTACTTGGAGCGGACTGGATACAGCTTCAGCAGTCGTGCCAGGAGTGGAGTTCTGAACATCTCCAATGGAGCCATGGTGGTGATGAGAGGGAGGAGGCTGGAAAATAATCTATACAAGATGGAGGGCTCTGTGATGACTGTGAAATCTGAGGTGGCAGCTGTGGAGCAAGATCCCCGGGATGTGTACAGGATGTGGCATTACCGCCTGGGCCACATGGGAGACAAGGGGATGAAAGAACTGAGCAAGAGAGGTCTGCTTCCAGACTTGAGTAGCAGAGGAGAGTACAGATCTCAGTCAGCACAGCTAGGAGTGCTGAACCCCTGGAGTTAGTACACACAGATGTCTGGGGACCAGCCCCAGTTTCTGCAAGGAATGGGGCCAGATACTTTATGACCCTGATAGATGATTTCTCAAGGAAGCTGTGGATCTACTTTATGAAGGAGAAATCAGAGGTCTTCACCAAGTTCAAAATCTAGAAGGCTGAGGTGGAGAAGGAGCAGGGTAAAAGTGTGAAGTGTCTGAGGTCTGATAATGGCGGGGAATACACCAGCAGGGAGTTCCAGATTTTTTGTGAGGAGTGGGGCATCAGAAGGCACTTCTCGGTAATGGGAACTCCTCAACAGAATGGGGTGGCTGAGAGGATGAACAGAACACTATTGGAAAAGGCAAGATGCTTAAGGCTGCAGGCAGGGCTTCCAAAGATGTTCTGGGTTGACGCAGTAGATGCAGCTAGCTACTTGGTCAATCGGTCACCACACACCAGGTTAGATGGAGACATTCCAGAGGAGATATGGTCTGGAAGGAAGACAAGCCTAAACCATCTAAGGGTGTTTGGATGCACAGCATATGTGCATGTTGGAGCTGGGGAGCGGAGTAAGTTGGATGCCAGGTCTAAGAAGATGGTGTTCCTAGGCTACCCGCGAGGAGTCAACGGGTATCGGCTATGGGACCCCTTGGAGAAGAAGGTTGTCATCAGCAGAGATGTAACCTTTGATGAGAGCTCAATCCTCCAGAACAGAAGTGGCATGGATGCACAGCAGGGATTACAGGAGGTAGAACTCGGTAACACTAGTCAGACAACCTCCTATACAGTTGTGCCATTTGCTAGTGGACCAGGAGGATTTGAGATTCAGGTGGAGAGGACTGACAGAGGGGGTAGAAGCCAGGGAGTTCAGCAGGATGCAGCTGACAGGGGACTGATACTGGGATTGCACAGCAAAGGCCCAGGAGGAACGTGCGACCACCAGTTCGATACGGCTTTGAGGATTCGTTGTCATATGCCCTGGTGACAGCGAATGGAGACCCTTTCACCTATGAAGAGGCTATGGAAAGTCAGGATAGAGATAAGTGGATCCATGCTATGGCAGAGGAAATGCAGTCTCTTCACAGAAATAATACGTGGCAGGTGGTCCAGCTGCCACAAGGAAAGAAACCCATTGGTTGTAAATGGGTTTATCAGCTCAAGGAAGGAGCTTCAGAACAAGAGGGTATCAGGTATAAGGCAAGACTAGTGGCCAAAGGATACTCTCAGAAAGAAGGCATCGATTATGGTGAGATATTTTCTTCAGTTGTCAGGCACACTTCCATCAGACTATTATTGAGTATTGTAGCAGCTCAGGACTTGGAGCTGGAGCAGATGGATGTGAAGACAGCATTCCTCCATGGTCATTTGGAGGAGAGCATCTACATGGAGCAGCCACCAGGGTTTAGAGAACCAAGATCAGATGGGAAAGTCTGTTTGCTGAAGAAATCTCTGTATGGGCTGAAGCAGTCGCCGAGGCAGTGGTACAAGAGATTTGACACTTATGTTAGGAGCATTGGACTTTCCAGGTGTGAGTATGATTCTTGTGTGTATGTTAAATCTCTGGATGATGGGTCTAGGATGTACTTACTCTTGTATGTAGATGACATGCTGATAGCATGCAAGAGTGAGAAGGCTGTACAGGAACTAAAGATAGCTTTGTCTCGGGAGTTTGAGATGAAGGATCTGGGGCCAGCCAGGAAGATCCTAGGGATGGAAATCATCAGAGATAGATCCAAAGGTGTGCTGCATCTGAGTCAGGGTGGCTACATTAAAAAGATTCTGGAGCGATATGGGATGAAGGATGCCAAACCGACAGCACTACCTTTGGCAGCACATTTTTCCTTATCGAAGACCATGTCACCACAGACTGAGGTGGAGGCTCAGGAGATGGAGAAGGTACCATATGCTTCTGGTGTTGGGAGCCTTATGTATGCCATGGTATGTTGTAGGCCAGACATAGCCCATGCAGTGAGCCAGGTGAGCAGGTTCATGGCGCAGCCTGGTAGGGAGCACTGGCGAGCACTGAAGGGAATCTTCAGGTACTTGGTAGGTACAGTTGGGGTTGGTATTTGCTATGGACAGCAAGAAGATACTGAGAGATCCAACTTATCCAAGGAGGCTCGTGGGCAGTTATATGGGTATGTGGATGCAGACTTTGGTGGAGATGTGGACACTAGGAGATCCACAACAGCTTTGTGTTCAGCCTGTTTGGTGGTCCAGTATCGTGGAGATCATGTCTGCAGCCCATCACAGCCTTATCTACCACGGAGGCAGAATACATAGGTATCACAGAGGCAGCAAAGGAAGCTCTTTGGCTGAAGGGCTTGATGCTGGAGATGGGACTTGATCAGAAGGTTGTCCAGGTGCATAGTGACAGCCAGAGTGCTCTGATGCTTGCGCAGAATGCAGTCTATCATGCCAGGACGAAGCACATTGACCTCAGATACCACAGGATCAGAGAGCTGGTGGAAGATGGTGAGGTGGAGCTGGTGAAGGTATACACCAAAGAAAATCCAGCAGATGCACTGACTAAGGTTCTTCCACGGGACAGTTTTCAAAAGTGTATTTCGTTGTTAAAGCTGATGGACACAGTGGACGTGCTGAGGCCTTGAAAGCACCAAGGTGGAGATTGTTGGGCCTGGTGTGGTGCTATCAAGGCCTAGGTGGGCTAACTTGTATTGGGCTGGGGTTGAGTCCAAGGGTTGAGATTAAATCAAGTCACGGGTGTACACGGGCTTGGGGATTAGTTTAATCTCATTGGTTTAGTCCATGGGAGTTTTTTGTTGAGTCTGGGCCTGGCCCACTTCGTGGATGTATTTAAACTCTAGTCTCTAGGGTTTGGATGAAAATAGAGAACAGATTCTTTTCTCCCAAAAAATTCCCTTCTCTCATCATAGGGCGGCAGCCCTTTCTTTCTCCTCCCCATCTTCCTCCTTTTATCAAGAAGTAAACCTAACAGGATTAGGAATCCTTAGTTCTAGTTCTTGTTGAACGGGGAATCCCATTGCTATTCATCAAGGTCTAAACCTAACAGGATTGGGAATCCTTAGTTCTAGTTCTTGTTGAACGGGGAATCCCATTGCTATTCATCAAGGTCTAAACCTAACAGGATTGGGAATCCTTAGTTCTAGTTCTTGTTCAACAGGGAATCCCATTGCTATTAATCAAGGTCTAAACCCTAACAGATATGACACTTAAACTGACATGCTGATCTGAACTTGATCTTTCTCATGCTAGGCTATATGACATGCTGATACATTGGCATGGTATGTGCCGTTCATCTTGGATTACACTTTAATCCTTCAATTTGGTATAATTAGTAGGATTACTAGGTGCTGTCAAAAGATTGATAGATTTGTCCCTAGAGTTAAAAAGGATAGTAATGACCATTTCATTGACTCAAGGTCATCAACTCAAACCTGGCCTAGTGGGAGTTTGTTCACATTTGGTGGATTTAAGGCTTAGCTTTGGCCTTAGCTGAATTATTGGAACCTGACATTGAAATTGGATCATGTTGTTTTTGAAACTGTCAATAATAAGGCCCTTAACTTATGGATGGATGGAGGATGGTGAGAGAAAAAGAAGTTAAAGTTAGGAAGAGAAATGGGTGGTCTGGGTACATGTATTAGGTAAATGCGTCGGCAATAGAGAAACTATGGCATTCAAACTTTATTTTTGCTTGAATGTGGAAACAAAGAGACAACAACTAGTTGTCAAAAAAGTCATTAACAAATACAGCATTACCAGTCCATGTGTCAATTTTGATCCTACTTGATCTGCAACTAATATCTGGCATAGAGCCCTTGGAATTGGAATGTGTCTTCAAATTGCTTCTCTCCTTCCAGAGCCTTTGTTGGTCACTTCACTTGGTCTTGGGTCCACCTTTTTGGACTCTTAAACAGAGATATGAGACCCTTTGCTTATTGGTTTGCTACATGCTTTGTTAACCATTTCATGGAGTTTCTTAATTTAAATCCCATATAGACGCTACCACTAAGATTAATTCTATGTACTTAAAAAAATATCAAAAATATCTTATACTTCCTGGTCTCAACAGCACACCTCAATGTCATCATGTTTGTCATATTCGTTGTAAGATTTTATTCTTACTTCATTAGGGTCTGAATTTGTTTGATCACTGTACAAGTATTTTCTTTCTTAGGTAGTGTTTGAAATAGGGGATAAGAGGGGATATCCAGGGATATCCCCTCTTATTCCCAAAAGCCATAACTATAAGGGATAGCAGGGAATAAAGTTAACCAAAGGGATAATCCATGGTTAACCATGGTTAACCATGGGATATCCCCTCAATTTATTCCCTAGAGAATGTAGGAATAGCTGGTTATCCCTCAAATAAGAGTAAAAAAAGGTTATCCCATGGATTTACCTTTTTGCATTTGATATGATCAATGGGATAGCCAAGGGATATCCCTAGGGATAGCCAGGGGATAAACTCTATCCCGTACACTTATCCATGGATAACATTTTTCCTATCAAACACTACCTTAGTGTTATTTAATTGTAGCTAAATGTGCCATTTATGCATATGATTTTCATGATTGCATCAAGAGTCTGTCTCCCTACATCCTTCTACTTCTTTTCCCTTTTTAGTGGACCCTATATCCTCGTAGTTGAATGAACCATATTAGCATAATGCATGGGAAACTCGTCTCATTAAATTACAATTGGCAATGTAAACGATAAAACAAAAAACAAAAAAATAATGTAGTAAGCAGGTCAATTGCTATAGAAATTATCACATCATATGGTCCATGGTATTGACTATTTAGAAGCCACTGCACTATAAAATAATAGCATAAAATAAATCCAATGTTTGGACGGAGAAGGTCCAAAACTATCCTGAATAGATTGTACATTAATAAGACTAATATTTGGTTCTTTGGTACACGATAACAACTTGGAAACAATTTGAATCCACTAAATGCAAGGGAGGATCTTTATCTTTACATACAATTCTCTTTTTTTCTCTTTTCTGAGGATAACAGGGTGATGAAAATATATAGAAACAGCTTACCAAAGATTTTGATAGTGGTGGTGGTTTTCAGTCAAATGCCTTGGGTACTTATCAGAGTTGACGTTTGCGTGGGTGCTAGAATAATGTGCATAAATAATATGCCTACACATTGGTGTTATAATGAGAATAAGAAAATGCATTGCCCAAGAGTTAATGCTTTGACCTTTCCATGTAGGGTGTAGGTTCTGGGAAACTAACTATTAGAGTTATGCTTTGTGTAGTTAGATATTATTGCCAGACGTCTTCAAACCTGCTCATGTAACTATTAGCTCTCCTTGACAGCAATTAGGTTTTTTTTTTTTTTTTCCTTCTCCCCTCTTCATGGGCATCTGAATTATGAATGAAAGATATAAAGCATCATATGTTGGATACAAATATTGAATCATGATTCAGATCTGCAGGTCATTTTTGTTGATGTCCTGTCGGACCTGTCCTGGTAATTCATTATAGACTTTGAAGCCCGGTTGCAATTCTTAAAGTAGTACAAAAAGTAACTCATCTCACGCATGTTATTTTATCTTTTTTGCCTCTCTTATTCAAGACTTTGTTATATATATATATATATATATATATATATAGCTACGAGCATACATTTTGCCATGTACCACTTTTCTGGAAGAATATGTATAAGGTGATCTCTGTTTCTCCATTCTTTCAAAATTGGAAATTGTTATCTTCACATACAGAGCTGCTTTTATGTGTGGGAGGGAACCCAACTTTGAACTCTCGGAGGAGGAGAAACAAGAACTAAGCCAGTACAAATGGGAAGATTTCTTGGCAGTGACCCGCAATGCAATCAATAGCAAGAGTAAAACTAATAGCTCTCTTATACGATTGTTGGCTGAGGTTACTAGCAGTAATAATTGTTAACCTGATTTTATCTTTCAGAAAATCAGAAAAGGCTTGGTGCAGGAAGACGAAAGAAGCCCGAGAGCCAGCTGCCAGTTAGCGATGAGGAGCATGAGGGAGGCAGCCATCCTTCATCAGCATCTGATGATGGAGATGTTGATACATCTGTCTAGTAGTCATGATAATACAAACAGGCCAAAGGCCAAATAACAGCTGACCCGTATTTTTCCTATTGGGGTTAGTTTATATCTTCATATATATATAGGTAGTTATAGTTCATATTTTACCATTAATTTCCCGTTTATAAAGCCCCTATTAGGGCAAGCAAGGGCTGATGATGCACATTAAGTCCTGGTAAGGGAATTCTGCTGCCATTTTCAACCAGTCAGTATAAGGCTGAATTGGGAGTGTCTTTTTACTCCTAAGATTGTGTTTTGTTCCTTCCTTCAAACTTGGTTCCTTGTACACCTGTTCTTAAAGCGGCCTGTTTGGATCAGCTAATAGAACTTGGCTGCAGGCCTGGGGTGACTTGAACCCAGAAATAAAATTCATAGATTTTATTTGATGAATGGTGTGCAGTCCCTCTGTTTTTCTGATTGAATCACACCGTTAATCCTATTAATTCTGTTCAGAAGCAATTCTCCAAGTTTCAATATTTTGATCAGTTAATTTTTTTTTTTAAATGAAAGGTTTTAAAGGCACAAGGCCATCACTTTGTTCTATGTTGGAAACTCGATTTATTCTCATTGAAGCTCTTACATTGGTTTGAATGCCGATCGAGCAGGTGTTAAACACCAATGCATGAGAAGAAGGGTGTGGAAATAATTGCAATATTTGTTTCTGGCACTCAATACTTCTTACCAGCTGAACATAATCTTATGAGGAATGTTGTGCTGGCGTGGAGCGTGTGGAAACCTTCTCTCCATATATATTTCATGCCTTTGTTTCGTCTCTTTATTAGGTACATGGGAGCAGGCAGCTTCACATGCTTTGTTTCATTAGAAATTTCTAAGTTTACTCTACGGTATTATGCTTATATTTTAGTAGAAGTTCTAAAATATGAATCAGAAATCTTGTAATCAATTTAATTATAAAGAAATTCATTGAATATGTTCTGAGATATCCGTTCGGGCGACGTTAGGGATTTATTTAGTACAGTAGCGTTGTTGAAGGATTTACATTTTAGCTCTAGTTTCGAAAAAGAAAGAAAGTAAAAATACATTAAAAAAGAAAGTATGCAGCAGCTGACCATTTGTTCAAGAATCCATTCCCTTCCCTTGATGGCTCTTCGGAACGGTAAAGTGGACACGTCCGCTGTTGCTGGAACCATGATGATTTTATACAGCTCAGATGAAACGAATGGAGGCACGTCATCAATCACTCTTCTTCTGCCAAATCGATCCCTTGAAGACAAATACAGCACAATGCATCTTCTTCTTCTTCCTTGTCCGAGTCAACGCCGTGCAGCTGAGTCAACGCAGCAGCAGCTAAGTATGTTGGACGTAGTGAATTCAAATACTCTCATGGCCAAGTATATATTGGTTGTACTATTTCTCTCGTGGGTTTTTCTTTTCTTTTTTAAGAGAGGGTGGGGGGTGAAACAACTTGAAAAAGCTCATGGTGGACAATAAACTAAGCCTTATGCAAACAATTAGTTAAAAAGTAAATTTTTTTGTTTTAAAGGAATCAAAATGCAAGAAGAAAGGTAATAGATATGGTCATCTGATGCCATGTTGAGATCTAAAAATGCAGACGGTGAGAGGAAAAGAGCACTATTCTATAGAAAGATAAGTTCATCTTTCTCTTTGAAAATTTTATACTAATCGTACCTAATTTTTTTTCTTTCCATAATTACCTGTTAGAAAATGCTACTACACTACAACAATTCTTAGAATAGACGATGCTAAAAAAGCCCTTTTTTGATGCTAAAAAGCATAAGAAAATATCATCCCAACGCTTCTTGAAGCATTAGAAAAGCAGGAGTGAAGACAAAATTTTTTGATGTTTTGCAAAAGCATAAAAAATTTCGATGCAAAAGAGCGTTGAAAAAGTTTTATTTTACTGACGCTTTAAAGAGTCGACAAGATGAAAATTTGCAATCATAACAAACATAAAATTAAAATTGAGCCAACACTTTTCATAATTTTAAAATTAAAGTCTGTACAAATTTATATTAAATCTGAACAATGCAATCATAACAAACATAAAATTAAAATTGAGCCAACGCTTTTTATAATTTTAAAATTAAAGTATGTACAAATTTATATTAAACCTGAACAATACAATCATAACAAACATAAAATCACATTGCATACATTCTTCATATCCAAATTAAAATTTCAAATATAAATTTCATTACAATCAACTAAAAGATAATTTGTTACAATTTAAAGTTTAACAAATTTAAATTCACTAAGTGAGTTTAGCCAATCCCCATGAATTCTATAATCAAATCCTAGTATTTTCTTCACATTTTTTTAATTTAAAAACTAATCGGACTTGAACCAACTAGCCCAAATCATGCAGAAAAAGCCAATATCTACATAATATATATGCAGGCATGCAAGTTATGAAAACACATTACATAATAATCATGTGTAAAACTCCTACCTCAACTCATTATTTCATAGTCTCCTCGAGCCAAGACAGCGGTCAAGAATCAACTATAGTTGGGAATAAAGATAAATTAATTCATTAGAATCTATATTTAAAAAATTATCGTTTTACTTCTCTAGCCTAAAATTTTTAAATAATTATTTTACCCCTCTAATTCAACGTCTAATAACTCTTACTTAACTGCTTTTATTTCAAATTTAATTATTTTTAAATTTTACAAATTTTCATTGACTTAATTATATTTACAAAAATGCCCCTATTTTCAATTGCTAATATGCTATAATTATATTTATGAAATTTTTCGATGTTTTGCAAAAGCATAAAAAAATTTCGATGCAAAAGAGCGTCAAAAAAGTTTTATCTTGCTGACGCTTTAAAGCATCGACAAGATGAAAATTTGCAATCATAACAAACATAAAATTAAAATTGAGTCAACGCTTTTCATAATTTTAAAATTAAAGTCTGTACAAATTTATATTAAACCTAAACAATGCAATCATAACAAATATAAAATTAAAATTGAGCTAATGCTTTTCATAATTTTAAAATTAAAGTATGTACAAATTTATATTAAACCTGAACAATGCAATCATAACAAACATAAAATCATATTGCATACATTCTTCACATCCAAATTTAAATTTCAAATATAAATTTCATTACAATCAACTAAAAGATAGTTTGTTACAATTTAAAGTTTAACAAATTTAAATTCACTAAGTGAGTTTAGCCAATCCCCATGAATTCTATAATCAAATCCTAGTATTTTCTTCACATTTTTTAATTTAAAAACTAATCGGACTTGAACCAACTGGCCCAAATCATGCAGAGAAAACCAATATCTACATAATATATATGCAAGCATGCAAGTTATGAAAATACATTACATAACAGTCACTTGTAAAACTCCTACCTCAACTCATTATTTCATAGTCTCCTCGAGCCAAGACAGCGGTCAAGAATCACCTATAGTTGGGAATAAAAATAAATTAATTTATTAGAATCTATAATTAAAAAATTATCATTTTACTCCTCTAGCCTAAAATTTTTAAATAATTATTTTACCCCTCTAATTCAACGTCTAATAACTCTTACATAGCTGATTTTATTTCAAATTTAATTATTTTTTAAATTTTACAAATTTCCATTGACTTAATTATATTTACAAAAATGCCCCTATTTTCAATTGCTAATATGTTATAATTACCTTGGCCGTTATACCATTTAAACTTCATTATCAAAAGTAGACTCATTGCTAATTACATGGTTCAATTCCCAAGACCAGATTTAATGAATGAAATATTAAATAAATGGGTTTCCTCAATAAAACCATGTTATTCCGGCTCAACATAAATATCATATGATTTTGGGTGAAATAGAGATCAGATTATGCATCTCTAAACCCAGATTTGAATTCACTAAGTGAGTCTAGCCAATCCTCATGAATTCTATAATCAAATCCTAACATTTTCTTGCTATTTTTTTAATTTAAAAACTAGCCGGACTTGAACCAACTTGAACCAGCCGGCCAATGTTCAAGCCCAGCCCATTAGGAAAACAGAGAATGCCCCTATTTTCAATTGCTAATATGTTATAATTACCTCGGCCGTTATACCATTTAAACTTCATTATCAAAAGTAGACTCATTGCTAATTACATGGTTCAATTCCCAAGATCAGATTTGATGAATGAAATTTTAAATAAATGGGTTTCCTCATTCAAACGATTTTATTCCAACTCAACATAAATATCATATGATTTTGGGTGAAATAGAGATCAGATTATGAATCTCTAAACCCAGATTTGAATTCTCTAAGTGAGTTTAGCCAATCCCCATGAATTTTATAATCGAATCCTAATATTTTCTTCCCATTTTGTTAATTTAAAAAGTAGCCGGGCTTAAACCAGCTGGCCCATTGGTTTTTAAGCCCAGCCCATTAAGAAGAGCCTTATCCCAAGCTCTCATCCTAAACCCATTCAGCCAACGCTCTCAGCCCAAACCCATCGCCCGACGCCCTCCATCAATTTAAAGGCAATCCTCGGAGCCCTTCTTGATTCAAAGACTGAGAGTTTGAGAGGAACAGGCTTTTCCCATCTCATCAAATTTAATCCCTCCAACCTTTTCGTTCTTCGATCAAGAAGACTGAAAGAACGCAAAAGACCCAGGCAACGAGTCGAAGATTGGTAAGCATTAGCTTCTGTCTGCCTTCCATTCCACTGTCAAATGATCTCTAATCGCATTGTAACTCCTTATCTTAATCACTTTCTTTGTCTTTACTCTACAGGTCTTTCTTGATTCAAAGACTGAGAGGAAGAAGCTTTTCGTTCTTCGATTAAGAAGCTTCGAAATTGGTAAATTCCACCGTTTGCGAAGCAGAGCAGGAAAACAAACAAACAAAAAAAGACGTGAACTTGTAACTCCCTTATCTTTGTCTTTGCTCTACAGGTCTTTCTTGATTCAAAGACTGAGGGGAAGAAGCTTTTCGTTCTTCGATTAATAAGCTTTGAAATTGGTAAATTCGACCGTTTGTGAAGCAGAGCAGGAAAACAAAAAAAAAAAAGACGTGAACTTGTAACTCCCTTACCTTTGTCTTTGCTCTACAGGTCTTTCTTGATTCAAAGACTGGGAATCTGAGAGGAAGAAGCTCTCATCAATTTAATCCCTCGAACCTTTTCGTACTGAAAGAACGCAAAAGACCCAGGCAACGATTCGAAAGTTGGTAAGCATGAGCTTCTGTTTGCCTTCCATTCCACTGTCAAATGATCTTTAATCGCATTGTAACTCCCTTATCTTAATAACTTTCTTTTGTCTTTGATCTACAGGTCTTTCTTGATTCAAGGACTGAGGGGAAGAAGCTTTTCGTTCTTCGATTTAGAAGCTTTGAAATTGGTAAATTCGACCGTTTGTGAAGCAGAGCAGGAAAAAAAAAAAAAAAGACGTGAACTTGTAACTCCCTTATCTTTGTCTTTGCTCTACAGGTCTTTCTTGATTCAAAGACTGAGAATCTGAGAGGAAGAAGCTCTCATCAATTTAATCCCTCAAACCTTTTCGTTCTTTGATCAAGAAGACTGAAAGAACGCAAAAGACCCAGGCAACGATTCGAAAATTGGTAAGCTAATATTATCTTATGTTTCCCTTCCATTCCACTGTCAAATGATCTTTAATCGCATTGTAACTCCCTTATCTTAATCGCTTTCTTTGTCTTTGCTCTACAGGTCTTTCTTGATTCAAGACAGAAGCTTTTCGTTCTTCGTTTGCGAAGCAGAGCAGGAAAACAAGAAAAAAAAAAAAAAAGACGTGAACTTGTAATTCCCTTATCTTTGTCTTTGCTCTATGGGTCCCTGGTATAAGGGTCAGTCTCCGGTGATAGCCTTCTAAGGGTCAGTCTCCGGTGATAGCCGGAAAAATGTACATAATTAGAAGCTCTGTGTTGGCAGTCGGAGTCATAATGGTTGAAAGAGAAACGCATTTTGAATTAAGTAGCAGCCATTAACAATTAACCTTAAAATATGCATTCCAGATGAGGTGTTCTAAGTTCTAACAAAAGAGCATGACTTTTTGTTTCAGGCATCAGCAAGTGTACTTCAGATAAATCTATATATATAGTTCAGCTAGCACTCTTCATCTACGGAATTTTGCTAGGCACGTTAAAACCATATACACTTCTATTTTTTTTTCTTTTGCAGTGAAATGTGCTTATTTTATACATCACCAAGATTTTATATCTTGTAGGACACCAAATTCTTAGGTCTAATGGCACTCGCCACTTTCTTGCCCGGCCCCATCTGACACTTAAAATGGAAAATGTCTCAAGATGTATCAATCAAACTGCTGCCCAAAGGGATTTGAAACCATGTACTGATATCACCAAAGAATTTATATAGTCTGAGCAGCAAGAACACGCCGCTTTTCACCTCCTAAATCTATACCTCATTTTAACTGTGTATCATCACAACACATCCGAGCAAGAGCAGGAAGCTTTCTGCTCTAAATTCACATATAATCTGAACCATGCATGCATGCATGTCCATGTGTACATCTATAGGATACGATAATTATATTTCGCAGCAGTTGATCTAAATATATATATATATTTTGCAGGATAGAGAGATGATGACAATGACTCCTGTGCTGAAGATTCCGATAGGGTTCACATTTGAACCTAGCGACATAATATTGATCAATTATTATCTTAGTCCCAAGGTGCAAGGAAAGCAACCTTTTTTTCCCAATATCATACCCGAGATCGATGTGTATGCTACGGAGCCATGGAATCTTGGAAGTTTAGCTATTAATTTTATCAATAAATCATCTTTATATGCATATATTTTGTTATAATTAACTGTCTAATGAATTCTTACATGCTTTTTATTGCAACATGGAGATTAATTAGCATGCTACAGCTCACTCAATAATTAATTCGAATTAATTCTTACACTGCATGCATGGTTGCAGTTGAATTCAAGCATGGAAAGGATAGAAATGCAATATTTTGTTTCACTCGAGCAACTCGCTCAGGTGCCTCCGATGGCAGGCTGCTGCGTGGTGCTGGGAATGGTACATGGCATGCTAGCGGTCAGCGCATGTTTATTTACAATGATGGTGTTGTCATCGGAACAAAGATGACTAATCTTAAGTTCATATTGCCAACAAAGAAAGGAAGCAAGCCTGTGGCCACTTCTTGGATAATGCACGAGTATCGATCCCTTCATTCTCCTGTCGATGACAAAGGTAAAGAGATCGTGCTTTGTCGCATCCAAAATTCAGGGACAGGCATAAGCAATGATGAACAGCTCCCATGCGTAGTCGATGATTACACCACATCTACTACTAACCTGCAACAACAAAAGCAAAAAGAAATCAACACCACTATTGCAAAAATGATAGGATGGTCAGAATAAGATGTAACATGCCAGCACCACCATGGATGGTCAGTAGCTATGATGAGCAGAAGTTGAGGATGGTAAATACAAATCTTTGCAGTAGCATTGGAGCCTACACTGTTAGCGGTGATAACCTATTACAGCAGTTGGGGATGCCAAGTCTAAACAATGGGGCTAGCACCAATGGGGATGATCAACCACAACAAGAGAGGATGGGTGATGAATTGAGCAACACCATAACTACCACCTCGGATGATGAGTTTGCAGAGCAGTTGGATATGATACTTACTACCACCTCGGATGATGAGTTTGCAGAGCAATTGGATATGATGCTTACTACCACCTCGGATGATGAGTTTGCAGAGCAGTTGGATATGATACTTCATGAGGGGGATTATGTGCCTATGCTGCCATTTTAGCAATGTTATTTATCGTTCTTTTTTTCTTTTGTATGTCTTGATAAAAGGGTAGTACAAATTTGAGTCAATGTAAGCATTTTGTTTGTTCAACCAATGATACTGTCAATGATGTTCAATTCTCAAGATTCACATCAATTGATGTTTCTATAGTTATTCTGATTATCTGTAGTAAGCATTTTGTTTGTTCAACCAATGATACTGTCAATGATGTTCAATTGTCAAGATTCACATCAATTGATGTTTCTATAGTTATTCTGATTATCTGTAAAAATCATAAAAAATATAAATTCTGTACAAATTGTAATCTTTGAAGTACATTATTGTAACCTACATAACTACTATCACAATGGCCAGCTTGCCTGAGCCATCTGAAATTGAAATTTGTGATTTGTTGAAACTAGGAATTAAAATACGATTTGGCTATGAGGTGCCTGGTTGCATCCAAGTGGGCTTGGAGGTCACATAAATCACGTAAGCAGTCCAATTCTAGGCATTTGGTATGGAAATGCTATGACTCACATAATTGCCTCTCACTTAGGAAAGTCACTTCTCTCAACACTCAAGTCAATTGTGACAATGTTTAGATTTTTGTCAATATTTTTGTCCAAGATTCACCTCTATGATATGGTTAGCCATAGCGCAAATGTTTAACCATGTATGATCAGACCATTTCACTTCTACAAATTACAGTGCTGAATTCTATCATGCCAAATATCTGAAACTTTGACAACTCAGGTCTGATAAAAAAAATGAAAATGCAAGAACACATTTCCAAATGTTCTCACTAGCAACCAAACTAACCAATAGTGAAATTTGATTCTTGGCGGTAGAAAGCAGCCAGAACTCAAAAGTTCGAATTATAGTTTTGCAATTTTAGGTGCTGAAAATTTGCTTTACTGGACAAGCATCTTTGGAGTCCCTTTAGCAAATTGGAGAGCTTGTAGTAACAGTTTCCAATAATTATTACAAGAGGGAGATGTGGAACTTTAAATTGAAACTGAGCCTTGGATCTCCATAATCCTAGTCTGCATTTCTGTAGTGGCCTATCTATATCAAAAAGCTACTGATGAGAACGTCAAAATGATCAATCTTCTTTATGCCTATGAATGACGTGAATGTGCAATGCAGGGGAGAAGAAGTATGTGTTTCTATGATCCACACCTTTTAATTTAACAAAAAAAGAATATTTACATAGCTTAATTAATTAATTAATTAATTAATTAATAATAATAATAATAATAATAATAAACTTGAGTGAATTTGTCTTGCTTCTCTTTCTCAAAAGAGAGAGAATTGAATAAAGAGGAAGTGTGTATGTTAAAGATGAGTATATATAAATTTGTAAGTAGATATGCGTATCTATTATCCAGGCCAACAAGTCCACATCATAATAGTAAAGATCATTGAATAACATTTTTCGGACCAAAGCATCATACATAGCTCATCCTCCCTATCCAAAATGAAACTATTGCCAGAGAAATGCTTAAGCTAACCTCTGCATGAAGTTTATCGATGGGCATCCATTCTCCTGGACCACAAAGATCAGAAAGCACAGTAGCCATGGTTGAGATGACATCCTTCTCTTCTACAGCAAAAGTTGTTGACTATCTGCTTCTCTATCAGCCCTTGATCTTGCCTCTGACTTTTTGACTGCAGAAATAAATGTAATGCCATGTTATCACAGTGGTGCTTCCATTGACCAGATATGCAATTATACTTTATACAACAAGATAAAATGGCTATGAAAAACTTCAATAATAAGATAATTTCACATGATTTCCTGTTCATTAACAAGTAACAATATAGAATACCAACATGTAAAGGAAGTTAAGGCATAAAAGTTTAACATAATACACCATCTTAGAACTGTTATCACATCATCAAAAGATGGAAAACAAGTGGGTATGCCAAAAAGTAAATTAATTTAGATATTTGAGGGACAAAAGCATTATATATGGAACTTATTAACAACAATCTCATACTTGTACTCTATAGCAATAAATTTTAGCATCCAATCATGTGCACATCTATACACATGTACAAATAGTCAAGGCACATTTAGAATATAGAAGTCCAAATTGGGTGATGAAGATTATTTATCTAATAATTTAGCCTACAGCATACCAGAATGAGCTCTTTGTTTCTGAGAGTGCAACAACAAGAAACAATTTAAAATAGAAACCTAGTTAAATGCAGCAATTGACATAACATGATAATGTAAATTTCTTAAAGTTGTGAACACCATTGCATTGACAATCAACAAAACAGACTTGTTTTTTGAATTTTTTCTACAGATATAAGTAGAGATAGGCACTGGGCCGTGCTGCCCATGGCACGGCACGGCCCAGGCCCACATGGGCCGTTCCAGGCACGGCCCCATACTGCTACAGTACTGGGCCGTGCCGGCATGGCCCAGTGAACCGTGCCGTGTCGGGCGCGAAAAATTTTTTCTGTTGACCCAGCACGGCACGGCCCATGACGGGCCTGGGCCGGCCCGCCGTGCCGTGCCGACACGGCCCACCTGGGCCGTGCTAGGCACGACCCACCTGGCACGGCCTAGGTGGGCTTAAGCGTGCTTTAATTATATTGCATATATCTTCACCCATCTCTCTACAGCTCTACTCTTTAGATTCAATAATGGGACTGACCTCTCTTGGTATCACTTGTCCGTCAACCTTAAATAGAGCCCCAGTTTCATCACCATTTCCCTCAAAATTCCATTCAAAAGCTTTATTTATGTTAAACTAATTTTCAAACCCTTCTGAATTTTTCACCCCATAAATCTAATTTAGCATTAACTTTTCCTCTTATTGTCAATCAACAGTTACTTGTAAGTAGCACACCATGATACATCCTCTTAAATATTAGCAGCAAGTTCAATTATAAATAGTCTATGAACAAGATCCTAGGATTTGAACCTTAAAGTAAGCACATCACAATAATAAAGAATCTTGTCCAACAACTTCTAAGGCTTGTCTTTGCACCAGCATGCATAGACCCCACCAAATTGCCTTTCATGTTCTATCATAATCTTTTTTATCACATAGAGACTCGCTTACCCTCCTTTTGTTGAGAAATCTGTTCAAGCTAGGTTATTTTCTTTTTCTTCTCGATATTTTACCATCAGTTGCCTAAGAAAAAAGATAGCCTCCACTGCTGACCATCCTAGCATAAAACCAAAGAATTAAACAGCTGCAGTCAACAATAAGTAGTAGTTTTGCAGTCCAGCAACCATCCCTCAGCATCTTTCCCAGTTCCCTATCATTAAACTGCTTGCAAAATGTCAATTCAGTTGCATCATAAAGATATAAGTGTTGGTAGAGTCATATTATAGAGTACACAAAAGGGCCTATAAGTGCAATGTCTCTTTCACTTACTTATGTTCTTGTCACATTCAATTGATCATTCATTAGTGCAACCATGCTGCCCCACCTCGCTTTTTTGGAATGTAAAGGGAGGACATGCATTTTCTGATGTTTTGTGGACTTTTATGCAGAAAGTCATGCTTATAAGTCAGTGATACTGTGACTAAACCATTCCCTTCAAACATGGACCCAAGGCAAAGGATCAGCTAAAGAGATACCGCACATGCCATTCAATGAGAATGCTATGCCAACACTTTGAATATGTCATGTCTCAAGGAAATCCATATAAGGTAAGGAAATCTTTATAGACAGTGAATGTGAAAGATAACACAGATACAAGCAAAGGAACCCACCAAGGATTGCCTAGCAGTTAAGTGGACTGCAGAGGCTCATTCGCAGACTCCTTATCTATGAGTTTACACAGATTTGGAAAAGCTATGCAGGATCTCGAAGGTAATCAAGAGAGTACAGGTCAATGTGAACACGGAGGTAGTCAAATGGAGAAGGAATTCACACAGGACTAGCAAGTGGTTGCTTGGCTTGGACAGTTCAAGAAGCAGATTAGATGCACAAGCGCATAACTGAGATTATGAGCAGTTGTGCATGTCTGGTACTAGGCAGATTATATAGTTAAATGGAAGGTTAAGGTAACTTGGGTTAATTTCAATGACTAGAAGTGATAATAATCTAATTAGCACATATTAAGTTAAGAATGCAATGCACATGTTGGTAAGATCCAGATGAAATACATGAAGTGCCAAACCACAACAAAACACATCATGGCATGCCATGTTCTCGGTCACAGCACATGACAAAGTATATGGTTCCATCCTGGTGCATGCTGAATCAGAATGCACCAACAGAAACTAGCACATGGACTAGGTTATTTTCATACCATGCCAGTACCTATCATGCAGGGTAATGTAAACTTAAACAATGTGAAGATCTTGATTTGATGAGCATAAAGCTATTGCTACGTGATGACATCTCAAATGGTCTGAAATCTGAATACACGCATCCAAACCTCAAAGTGGTGAAGAATGTAACTATATCCCCAACACTCTCAAACTTATGTAGGCTAATGAACTAATGTCAAGAACTAGGCTAGCTGTTTTCATATATTCCACAGATCAGGAGTTTCTTTGTCGGATTTGTATGGTATTTTTTGTTTGTTGTAAGAGGTTTCATACCTTGTCTTCTCTCTGAGGCATGCCATAGTATGCTAAAGGACTTGTTATTTTTTACGAGTTCCAATCTAAATTGTGTTCTTTATCTTTGTTAGGATTGCTTCATATATTATAGGGTTACATGAAGTCAGTTCATTGGTTAGATTTTTTTTTTTTTAATAGTATATCATGTATATTCCCTTTGTGTTCAATGATAACATGTTCAGCTTGACTTAAGATGATAGATTTATCTGAAAGAGCTTAAGATGATTGTTTAAGCACAAGCATTCATAACTCCTCCCCTACACTTTATTGCAATATTTACGAAACAAAGCATCCAGATTTTGTGAGATTTTAAGGAATCCAGCATCTAGAAATAAAAAAATAGTGCCAGTACCACAGAACTAGTCAGGACATTTTCTAACCCTTCTAAATCTATATTTACCCAGTTTATTAATATGTTTTTCCAAGCTCCTAAACTAACAGTCTAGGCCTGCCCATTTCTTCACATGTACTGATTCTTAATGTTCCTTCCTTCTATAACTTGACATTTTTCACATCTTAAGCACCGAAGGCACTTATATTTTAACTCCATAGATATGCAACTTTCTATCCATGACCTCTAAATGCCTCACCTTAGGACCACTTCCAATCATAGATATGCAAACTTTCTGCCATGCAACTAGAAAATTTATTATAAATGTTCTCTCAATTTTGGCTACAAAAAGGAAGGGGCAATGAAGATAGACCGGCAATATGCAACAAGCTTAGATGAATCATTACTTTTAGAATTTGATTTTTGTTACTTTTCAATTTTTGAATTATAAACCAGTTTGGCTGCCTCAATAAGACAAATGTCATAGATGGATGTGTTAGTTCCACTAAAAAGCTCACTTGACTAAGATATCGTGTCCTAAATCCAATTAAAATGACTAGGGATGAAATGAATTTTGTTTTTCCTCCCATGGAAAGTTTGGTGGAGGATTAGTTTGGTTAGTTTAATGGTCTAAATGACCTCTACGTTTTAAGGCTTTAAGTCATGGGGCTTATATATATATATATATATATATATATATATATATATATATATATATATATATATATATATATATATATGAAGGATAAGGCCATTCCTAGTACCAGTGATTCAAGTCTCAGTAGGATAAGGGCCAAGACGACTAAAACGTCTCGTCCCAAAGAGATTTCGAGACTGATTTCAGCTGTCCTATTTCACCTTGTCTCAATCATAATACATTATAATATTAATTTTAAATAGATCTAAATTATCATAAAGATATAACTTTTGAAGTTTAAATATATTTAAAAATTAGATAAAACACTAAAGATTTCACAAATAATTTTTTTTAGAAAAAATGCACCCCAAGCAAATACTGGGACACCTGAACAGATTGGGGATTGAAGCAACATAGAGCATGTCATATCCTATAAAAATCGAGACACTTCTATCTCACAAGATTTGAAACCTTACCTAGCATATCAATGCAAAAGCATTATTGCAATTAGTGGACTTTATATGGACTGATTCATTTCTCAAGTGAAGCTCATTTACCCAAAAACTAAATTCTAAGGTACCTGTTGAAATAGCAATTACTAGACACTATATAGACTGATATGTGAATTCCTCTTCTTTTTTAAATAATTATCATTTACTGCATAAAGAAAGAGAATAAAATGGCTATGCACATCCCAATGAAGGTATTTTTTTACACACACAATAAGGAGTGGGAATAAGCCCTGTTCTTCCTTTCCCCTCTCCCTTCTATAAACTTTCTAGGGTATGTATATGGGGAATGGGCAGCAGAAGTGGGATTTTTCATTACATAATTGTATTAGACCTTCTTTGAATAATTAGGGCTTTAACCTTATAAATGTGCAATAGCCCTTTTGGTTTTTATAATAAAATAATATTATTCTAGTTTCTTCGATTTGGAGACTCAACCCCCTCAAAACGGTTAAAGAAGATCTAACTCCCTCGAAGCGGTTATCTAGAAAAGTGATCCCATCGAAGTGGTCACAATTATCCTTAATTCCTTTATTTTATTTATCATTGTAACCCGAGGTTCACAACACATTTAAAGTTGAATGTTGTCATGTTCTACAAAGGCAAAACAAATTTTGACAAAGAATGTTTCATAAAAGTTATATGCTTTTAAAATCCTTTCATTTATGGTGGAATTTGTATATGATTGACAAAATATGAGAGTTTCCCTACAAGATCAACTTTCTCTCTAGTTGGCAATAAATTGTAAATACACAAAAGATTGCATGTAGCTTTAAACCTTTGAAATCACCAAAAGGACAGAGCTTGAGTGATCATAACCATAATAAATAAGCCTTACCAACTAAAACCAAAATCTCATAGGTAGATATGCTAGAAGGGGTATCTGGGCAGTTTTTATTGCTTGTACTTCTTAAATTGAAAATAGTACACCTATAAATATTAGTTAATGCCTCTTTGAAGGCATAAAATAAGTCTGATCTTGGTTTGTCTTCACTATCTTTACCCATATTTATTGACGGAAGGAATAACCTACTAAAAACTAGATTTCAAGAAAGCAAAAAAAAAAAAAAAGGAGTTTGAATATCCTAACTTCATGGCTTTTATAGGGTAAATAAATGCACAAAAGAATAAAACATACAATAAGCTTCAATTTTTGAAGTTCACTAGCAAGTAGCATAGAAACTTACAAATACCATAAGAAGAAAATTTTTAATAGCGTTGTTTTCCTTAAAATGTAAGATATAAGAATCTTTCAAAAGCAAAACCATTAGTGTTTTCATTATTCCCCAGCCTGAGTATGCCAAGGCCTTCACCATCTTCCCATCCCTTCTCTTAATTATGCAGAACATGTGGCTTAGGAAAATTCATTATGACAAAGGAGGTCCATATGCGATCCAAAAATATCAAGCACAAGATGTCTTTTCGAACCAAAAAATTATTGGGAAAACATGGACTCTTGATTGCCATATTGTAGTATCAATACAATAATATCAAGCACAAGATATCTTTTCGAACCAAAAAATTATTGAGAAAACATGGGCTCTCAATTGCCATATTGTAGTATCAATACAATAATATAATTCAGTAAACAGAAAAACACCTGCTTCCATTTCTAGATTATTCAAAACTTCTTTCGTTGTCTTGGTAAATGTTGCTTAGACTCCCTTGCTCAATTGAAATTCCTTTTGCATTCACTGATCCTTGCAGATCATAAACAGGATGAATTTCAAAATAGAGCATGTTGATCAGACCCTAAATTCTCTAACCTAATTGATCGTTGTCGTTGGCGATCAAAAATAAAACCTACTCACTACTATAGCTAATGGTGAATCGAGATCATATCCTCGGGGATCAAAGGCAATTATTTCACGTAAAAGAAAAAAATATCTATAGAGGATTATATTAAGAATAGCGGTTATTAAAAGATAACAACTAATTAATTAATGAAATTCAATAACAGAAGAAGCAACCCAGGAATCCGAATCCACCATGCAAATAGGTTTTATCTTCTTTTTTTAATGTTGCAATTGTAATAATTTTTGCAAATTTAAAATTAGAATAATTAT
>UESW01001653.1:376176-392813 GCA_900491605.1 Calamus simplicifolius
GCTTAAGGTTGAAAGAAGATAGCCAGTATCACTAACTAAGTATTGAGTTTATAAAGTAAAATTTTCTATCAGAACTATCAGAAACTTTCTTAAAGTTCATCTATAGATCTAGAGCACTTATGTTTATGATGGCTAACTTAGCATTTCGGTACTAGCTTGTAAGAAACAATGGTATCTTCGCTTATCACTTACTTTGAGCAACTTTTATACACCTTCAAATTAAGCATATGACCTAAGGTAGCTTTCACACTGCCTAATATATATTTTATTTATTTATTTTTATTTTTATTATTTTTTTAGCGATATCTTTACATTGCCCATTTTTTGACGCGAACAATAATGCTTACTTAGGCGAAGGTGCCCAGTTACTTGATGGAAAACCAATGTTTAGACTTATATATATATATATTTATTTTTTTATCAGGCAGGTAGCTCTTTTCTTAAATTCAAGTTTCTCTCATTGGGGTGTATATTAATTACCAATTTTTAGTTATAATTGAATCTCTAATTTACCTTACAACTAATACCTAATTTACCTCATTAGTGTGCATGCGCAATGAAAGTGCTAATAGCCTTTAGATGACCTAAGTAGGTTACTAAAAGTCTGACCAGCTTGTCTACTCCTTGGCTCTCTACAGTAATTAGCCAATACTTTCTAACTCTATTACCTTTTTCTAGTTAATTTTGCTCAAGAATTTCTTTCATAGCACAAAAATTTTGAAATTTTTAAAAAATGCCAAGGTGTTTTCAAAATATTTTTCAAAAAGGTTTCTCTTATCCCTCAACTTAATTCTCATTGTCCTCAATGAAGTAAGAAAGAATAAAACAAGGAGAAACACCACACGAACGAGATATGCCTTGTGTAATGTTAGGAGTGACCGTGTGGAGTAGTCTCTTATTCTTAAAAATAAGAATCATGAAATAAAGGTTAGAACATAAAAATTTTGGGTTGCCTCCCAAAAAGCGCTAAGTTTAACGTCTTCAGTCAGACGTCATGGCTCACTTTGATTACCATTATCAAGGAGTTTGATGATCTCTTTCCTTACTACTTCCTTTATGGTTGGTTTAAGTTTTCTTTGGAGGCCTCTTATAGGCTTAGTTTTCTCCCTTAAGTGAATCCTATGTTGAACGATTGAGGGGATAATCCCTTTTATGTTAGCCATGGTCCATCCTAACGCTTTTTTATTCTCATTCAATAGTTTTTCTTCTTGTGAGGAGTCTAGATCGGTTGAAATAATCACAGGCAGGGTTTCTGATGGACCTAGATATGCATAGTTGAGATGCTTGGGAAGTGGTTTCAGTTCTAATTTGGGTGCTTCCTTTATTGATGGTTTGGGTAATGGTTCGGGTACTTTCTTTAGTGGTTCAGTTGGAAGTTTCCATCTTGATTTTTTATCAATTATAGCAACCTCATTAATTTGCTCCCCATCTTGGTTTATGCAGGTTTCTAGGTCAAGCTTTTCATCACTAAGGTCAATTGGATCATAAACAGTATCCTGAACATAATTTGAGTCGCTCGTTTGATGTGTATTGGTAAGATTAAAAATATTAAGATCAATTAATATATTCCCAAAGGAGAGTTTTATTAATCCATTCCGATAATTAATTAGGGCATTAGCTGTGGCCAAAAATAGTCTACCTAAAATCATTGGGATGTGGCTTTTTGGGTTTGTCACCGATTCAGTTTCTAAAATCATAAAGTCCAATGGATAGATAAAGTTACCAACTTTGATCAATACATCCTCTACTATTCCCTTGGGTACTTTCAAAGAGTGATCAGCTAGTTGTAGGATCATTTTCGTAGGTTTTAGTTCTCCTAACCCTAGTTGCTTATATACAGAATATGGCAATATATTAACACTTGCCCCTAAGTCTAATAAAGCCCTATTTATGAGGGTGTTCCCCATAATGCATAAAATAGTGGGTGACCCTGAATCTTTGTATTTTACTGGCATGTGGTTTGATAGATAAGAGCTCACACTGGCTGCCAGAAAGGCTTTTTGGGCACATTTGTGGTCTTCTTTTTGGTACATAGATCCTTAAGGAATTTGGCATAGGCTGGGACTTGTTGGATCATGTCCAGTAAGGGGATGTTCACTTTAACTTGCTTAAAGACCATCAAAATCTTATCAAATTGGGCTGAATTTTGATTGGACTTAAGTCTATTTGGGAATGGTGCTACAATCCTAATTTTTTGTTTATCTTCTTCTGACATGGGCTCAACTGATGGGTTGGGCATTACATCAGACTCTGATGCCTCAGGTGTTTCAGGCTGACCCAGCTCAATAAGTTGTTCAAGTGGTGGGACTTCTAATTCTTCTTCTTCATATGTATCCACCTGATTATCTATTTGTTTCTCAGATCTTAATGTATGAATGACACTTAGTTGGTTAATACGGGCTCTTTGTTTGGATCCTTAGATGTTTAGGTTCCTAGGGTTAGCTTCGGGCTGACTCGGTAGCTTACCCCATTCTCTTTCATTGAATGTTATGGCTAGTTGACCTATCTGGATTTCTAGTTTTGTAATGGATTGTGTGTGAGTGAAGAAGTTGAGTATTCATTTCTAGCCCTTTCAATGCTTGTAACACCTTCTCTTCGAAAGTAGGATCATAATTATTTGGTGAATGTTGAGGAGCACTTGGATATTGGGAAACGACATGCTTCTAAATTGGATCTCCTGATGGTTAGGCCTAATTGATGTTGGACTGATGATAGATTGGGGTTTCCATGAAAAATTTGGGTGATTTTGCCAGGTAGGATGTAAGTATTCGAATATGGATCATTTCTGGTCTAGGAGCCATTCGGGTTTGGGCTGGGTAGGCTTGCTCTTGAATAAGCTTAGGAAATTGGTATGCGGCTGGACATTCACCTATAGAATGGGTCGGACTCGAACAGATTATACAAGCCTCATGTAATTGAGTAGATGGGGAAGAGGTGTTTCCAACTTGTAGAATTCGATCAAGTTTTTGGGATAGTTCATCAATTTTGATAGAGATCTATAGACTGACCTATGTTGTATATTCCCTCTCTCTTAGGTTCTATGGGAGGATCTCTACAGGCAGCAACATGTGGTACCAGAAATTTTCACTTAGATTTAAAAAAGCTGCCATGCCTCATGTTCATTTTTTAGCATAAATGTTCCTCCACATGAGGCATCCACCATTTGTCGATGCCTTTCTGACAATCCATCATAAAAGCATTGAACTAACTACCATTAGTATTGCATGGTGCGGACATTTCCTAGTTAATTTTTTTGATCTCTCCCACGTTTCATGAAACATTTCTCTCTCTAACTGAGAAAATTTGGTTATGGCTTTTCTAATTTGATTCGTTTTTCCTATAGGAAAGTATTTCTTAAGAAATTCCCTCTGAAGTTGGTCCCAAGTTGAAATTATAATGTCTAGTGAATTTAACCAATACTTGGCTCTATCTTTTAGGGAGAAAGGGAATAACTTAAGCCTAAGTACCTCATCGGAGAAATTTGAATCTTGACAATTAAGTAAATTTTAAGAATTCATCTAAGTGTTTATAGGGATCTTCATTTGTAAATCCATGAAAAGCTGGTAACATTTGGATTACACTGGACTTAATTTCATATTGAACAGCCTCTACTGGGGTACTTGTATGCATGGTGAATATGTATATTGTGAAGGGTGAAGTACTCCTTCAATTGATGTGGTGGATTATTTTCTTGATTAAGATCCATAATGCGTGCTCTGTTTACTCTACAAGTTCTCTCTATTTCAGGATTTAAGGGTATGAGGTTGGATTGTAATGATCGGTGACAAAGCATATACCCTACCAATACACTCTAAAGCAAACAGTAATTCAGTTTTTTTTAAAACTAATATAATAGAAGAGAAGGAGAAGATTCTAAAGAAAATATCCTAAAAGATTCCTAGAACTAAGAGCAATGAATAATTAATTAGGGTTTAATAATTCTTAGCATTAAGTTAACAAAGATTAGACTCCCTACTCTAGGTTTACCTTAGATCAGATAGCTCCTAACTACCAAGACTGCCTTGGAGCCCTCCAAGTCAAAAATTAGCTGATCAACTAGCTAGTTAAGGGTAAGTCAGTGGGGGTCCCCCTGTTGCTTACTAGGTAAGCGAACAGAATCAATTAAGTAACCACTTTCCTTTCCTTTCTAGACACCAGTTAAGTAGTCAATCTCAACCTGATCCAACTCTTTTGGGTGCCTTGTCCTATTGAGCTCGAGTTCCTTAGGGGCTAATGTTTAGTTAATTTTAGAGTTAAAGGTTTGGGTTAATGCAAAAAAAGGATATGGTTTGTGGGCCAAGGAAGGGTGATGAAATCCCCACCTTATCTTGATTAGGAGTTTGTACCCTTAAAGTTAATTATGAAAATGCTATGCAACAAGCAGATGTCCACCTCTTGAAATTATTAAATAAAATTAATCTAATTATTTTTTTAGATTTTTATGATTAAGTTTCTAATTTTTAATAAATTATGAGATGTCATTGAAAAAATTTTGAGTTTCGTAGAAAATAAATTTACCTAAGTCAATCTAAGTATAGAAATAAATTTTTTATTTTTATTTATTTTATTTATTATTATTATTATTATTTTTTTCTTAAATTAATTATAATATGGAAAGTGTTTTAGGTTTTCTTTTAGGTTCTTTTAAGGTAAGTTAATTAAAAGGAAAAGTTGATTAGGTTAAAAGTGGATTTACGATAAGAAGGAAAGTAAATTTTTTTATGTTAAAAAGAAAATAAGAAAATCTAACAATTAAGGTAACTATAAAAAAAATAAGCTAAAGAGATCAATAACTATTCAACAAAAAAAAGAATTTTTTTTACTCTTTTCTTTTATATAGAAGCATGAATAATAATGAAATAATAAAAAAATTAAAATAAGAATAAAATTAAGAAAAATTCATAATAATTTTTTTTTTCGTGAAGTAATCGTGCCTGGATTCCCGGTAACGGCGCCAAAATTGATCACTGTCGTTGGCGGTCAAAAATAAAACCTACTCAATACTATAGCTAGTGGTAAATCGGGAACGTATCCTCGGGGATCAAGGGCAATTAATTCATGAAAGAGAAAAAAAAATTTATCTATAAAGGATTATATTAAGAATAGCGGTTATTAAAAGATAACAACTAATTAATTAATGAAATTCAAATAGCAGGAGAAGCAACCCAGGAATCCAATCCACCATGCAAACAGGTTTTATCTTCTTTTTTTAATGTTGCAATAGTAATAATTTTTATAAATTTAAAATTAGAATAATATCTCTTATCAGGCACGGACCGTATTAGAAGATCACGGTACGTATGTTTAGAGTATAAACTATCTAATAATTGTAAGGTTAAGGGTCTAATCTATCATACTACGATCTGTCTCTCTTAGGCACGTATCGTATCCTGAGATCACAGTACGTCGATAGAGGGTACAGGCCGTGTATGCCAGATCAATACCTCAATCAAAAAAATAACTCAAAAGATATAATAAAGAAGAGCATAATTTTTATTGCATAGAAATTAAGAACAAAAAGAAAGATAAAACCTGATTACAGGCTTCATCATCATCCCAAGTTGAAGGAATCTAGCCACGCATTGCTGCTGCCAGCCCCTTCATAATTTTTCTCTCTAGGCCTAAATACAATAATCTAAATAAAAGAAGTATAAAAAGAGCTTTGTAGAAACTCTTCCCCCTAACTACTGCTGAGGTCCTCCTTTTATAGAGCTCATCTAGGGTTTCCTCCTAATCAAAGTTGGAGTCAATTAGATGCTCAAGATCATTCAATATTGTGAGAAAATTTCTCAGCCATCCATTCAACATCACCTGCCTTAGTTTGCACCAGAAATCATGTGAAATCATCTCTTTCTTCCTTTTTGGGTAAACTGAATCCTTATTTGAGTGCCATATGCATCATTGGACTTCAAAAATTGAGCTCTTTCCATCTATAGGCTTCTTTTCTGCAAACATCCATAAAAAGTATCAATTCTCAATAAATTCAAAGTAATTAATATTTATTTTAATAGTTAAATTAGAATAATAAATAGACTTATCACACGGTCATGCTGGAAGTGGATCACCTTAACCATGAGGTGGCCATGTCCGCCCTAGCGGGCGGAGTGTTAAAGGAGAGTGACTTCTACCTGGCGTTGGAGGTCAGTTATCCTTTGAACCTCTCCGATATGATGGCCCTGGCAGACAAGTACGCCAAAGTCGAGGAATCGCAGAGGACTGCCTGCGCTGAGCTGGCAAGGAAGAAGGAGTCCAAGGGCTCGGATAAACACCAATCTGTCCGTCAGCTGAGCCCACCTCGCCGCCAAAGGGTTCCTCCGCCACCGCTGAGGAACCGCACCCGGAGCCCTCCTAGGAGGTTCAACCGGTTCACCCCACTCACTTCCCCGAAGGCACAGATCCTCATGAAGATAGGGCGCCAACTCCCTTGACCGCCTCCTCTCCGAGGGAATGCGACCCGAAGAGACCCCACCAAGTACTGTCGCTACCATCGGGACCATGGCCATGACACCAAAGAATGCTGGCAGCTGAAGAATGATATCGAGAGGCTCATCCAGTGGGACCGACTGAACCAATTCAGTGGAACACCCGAGCCAAGAAATGGGGGTAACCGCTAGCCCTAGCCTCAGCAGCCTCCTCCTCCAAATCCCCCGGTTGTTGGCCACATCAATGTGATCGAGGCAGTCGGTGGTCCATCGGGCCGACGGAATGATGAAGAAGATTCGGCACCAAAGAGAGCACGGATGAGCTCTCCTTCTCCGATGATGACCTCCAGAAGATACAGTTTCCGCATGATGATGCACTGGTTGTATCTCTCAATCTAAACAATTATGATATAAACCAGATTCTTATTGATAGTGAGAGCTCTGTCAATGTTCTGTACCTCGATGTGTTTGCGAAAATGAAACTGCTCATGGAGAGTCTCCGAGCCATGGACTCCACCCTAATGGGGTTCACCGGCGACGTTATTACCCCAGAGGGAGTCGTGACCTTGATGGTCTGAGTAGGAACTTGGCCCTGTGTGCCACTGTTCACATAGATTTCCTGGTGACCAAGCTTCGATCTCCCTACAATGCAATCTTTGGGAGACCCAGCCTAATGTCCCTTAGAGCTGCTGTCTCCATCTCGCATCTAGTCATGAAGTTCCTACCGAACAGGGAATTGGGGTAGTTCGAGGAAGCTAAGCTATGGCTCGGCAATGCTTCGTCACCAGCCTTCAGTCCAACTGTCCGAGGTTGACGGGCTGGATGCTCGGGAGGATTTTGCGGAGCATCGAGAAGAGCCAGCCGAAGAGCTGGAGGAGGTACTGCTGAACGAAGCCCAACCCGACCGACCTATAAAGATCGGGTCGCTACTGAAGGGGAAACCTCGGCTGGAGTTGATCGACTTTCTTCGAAAGAATGCTGATGTCTTCGCCTGGTCCACCTCTGATATGCCAGGGATCAGCCTAGACGTTCTCGTCCACCGTCTCAATGTGGATGAGATGTCCCGGCCCATTAGCAGAAGAAAGGAGCTTCGCCCCCGAGCGATAGAAGGCTATTGAGGAAGAAGTTGACAAGCTTATCAAGGCGAATTTCATTCGGAAGGTAAACTATCCTAGCTGGCTGTCAAATGTTTGTTATGGTGAAGAAGTTGAACGGCAAATGGCGAATTTGCATCGACTTCACCGACCTCAACAAAGTATGCCCGAAGGACAGCTTCCCTCTCCCCTGGATCGACCAGCTTGTAGATGCTACTTCGGGTCACCAGATGCTGGCCTTCATGGACACCTATTCGGGCTACAACCAAATCCGAATGGTGCCCGAGGATGAAGAGAAGACCACCTTCATAACCGACCAAGGTACTTATTGTTACCGTGTCATGCCTTTTGGTCTGAAAAATGTAGGTGCTACTTACCAAAAGCTAGTTAACAAGGTCTTTAAGGAGCAGATTGGCCGTAACATGGAGGTGTACGTCGATGACATGCTGGTCAAAAGAAAAGAAGCATCCCAGCACATTGAGGATCTCTCAGAGAGCTTTGCAACACTCCGAAAATATCGAATGAAGCTCAACCCGACTAAGTGCGCCTTCGGCGTCAATTCTAGGAAGTTTCTAGGCTTCATGGTTTTCCAACGAGGCATTGAGGCCAATCCGCAGAAGATCTAGACCCTTCAGCAATGGCGCCTCCAGCGTCCGTCAAGGAAGTCCAACGCCTGACTAGGAGGATCGCGGCACTCAACCTCTTCGTGGCTCGGTCAGCCGAGAGATGCCTCTCTTTCTTCAAAGCTCTCCGATCATCTAAGAATTTCCAATGGTCTCCCGAATGTCAGAAATTGTTCAAGGACCTCAAAAGGTATCTCGGCTCTCCACCCCTCCTCGGCAATCCGAATCCAGGGAAAATGTTGTTCCTATACTTAGCAGTTTCGGAAGGCGCCATTGGCTCAGTATTGGTCAGAGAAGAGAACAAGACCTAAAAGCCAATCTATTATGTTAGCAAACTATTCTGAGATGCCGAGACAAGGTACACCCGGATCGAGAAGTTGGTTTTGGCCCTGATAACGTTGGTCTGGAAGCTACGACCATATTTTCAAGTGCATTCTGTGATGGTCCTGACCGACCAACCCATCAAAGTGGTGGTCCATCGTCCGGAGACATCAAGGAGAATGACCAAATGGGCCGTCGAGCTAAGCGAGCATGACATCCGATACCAACCTCGTTCGGCCATCAAAGCCCAGTTCTAGCTGATTTCCTCCTCAAATGCACTATCCCCGAGGATGGCTCCACTCCAGACTCCTCTGAGCATCCAAGATCTAATGTCCTGTGGCTGCTCCATGTTGACGGATCATCTAATGCCAATGGCTCCGGTGCTGGCTTAATCCTCACCAGCCCAGAGGGGGCGACCTTCGAATACGGCATCCGCTTCTCCTTCTTAGCCTCCAATAATGAAGCTGAGTATGAAGCTCTGCTCACTGGACTTTGAATTGCCCGTGACCTTAAAGTAAAGAAGCTGAATGCTTTACCGACTCTCAGTTGGTGGCCGATCACGTGTGGGGCGAGTTCGAGGCCCGGGAGCCGAACATGATTCGGTATCTTCAAGAGGTGCGGGACTTACTTTCCCATTTCTCGAGTTTGAAGTCATTCAGATCCCAAGATCTGAGCATGCACGCGTCGACCTATTGTCCCGGTTGGAAACCATGGAATCAATGGATTCTGAGCGGAAGTTTCCCCTAAGATTCTGAAAAAGCCCAGCATGCGGAGGCTGACCGAGTGATGCAGATCGAGGTCGAACCTGTTGGGGAACGCGGAATACCCCCAAGATCACGGCTATAGTGTATATGAGTAATACAAAAAACTTTTACCATTCTAATCTATGAGTACAAGATCATACCTTCAGATTTGAACTTTGGAACACTTTGATTCGATTGCTCGACCTCAACCTTTTAGCCTTCCGCCGTATTCCCGAAAATACCTTCCTTCTCTCACAAGATGGTGGGATCTCTTGGCCGTCCTAGGGTTTCTTGTTTTTCTTTCTCCAAAACCGTTCTCAAAACATTAACCCTAGCAACCAACTGAGAGGGTATTTATAGGGCTACAACAGGGACCAATAGGCAAATATGAAAAGGACTTCCCACGTAATTAAATCTCTCAATCCTACCCCGGTTAGGATTCAATTACGTAAATTATAATTCATTCCACTAAAGAATTATAATTGTACTCCCAATCATATTCGAATTTATATTTTCGAGCCTTTAATATTAAATACTTATTATCTCCCCATGTTAAGATTACAGATATCCACCAATTAAATTTAATTACTGACAATATAATTTAATTGGCTTTTATTATCCTTGAGACTTATCCACTTAACTTATTTGATGTATCGGATTCAAACACCACTTGCAAGATTTGATACAATCAAAACTTATAAGCTTCCTCAAGGGGATATCATCAATCCAATTTATCAGGATGTGGTTTCCTTCAACTATTAATATTCACCATATATATATTATTGCCCAACCCACTGAGTTTATTGACTCATATAGAATCTCACTCTATGTGTAATCAAAGCAATAATCACTACATACACGTGTCTAGAAATAGAATTCAGATTAAGAGCATAATTAATCATAATATTCATGAGTTTTAAATTATTTTATAAAGTCAGTATAAAATAATTAACTCAACTGGGTCCTGTTCAATACACACAAAGTGTACTAGCATAAATAGTTAGAATAAACTATTCCCCGTAGTCAAGACAGACCTACTAGAAATTTGTGCTACAGTTCTACTGATGGTGTGTCCAATTCCATCTAAAACTATGAACAATAAACTTGTATTCCAAAAGAACCGATGATCTAGTCTTCTGTGTGTAAGCCGTACTCTACACACTAGATCAAATACTCTTTGTAAATACTAGACACATGTACATATATAGTAAATGGCACACATTGCTCAAAATGAATTCTCATTAAAATATAAAGATATAACATAAAGCATATCTTTTAGTCTATATCTCTATTAGAACCATCCTGGTTCGACCCCATATTTAAGTATCTTAAAGAAGGGTCGCTCCCAGCCAACCGAAAGGAAGTAAGAAAGCTAAAATTGCAGGCTACCCATTATGTGCTGATCGATGACCAACTGTATAAGCGGTCCTTCTCCATGCCGCTGCTTAAGTGCCTTCGCCCATCTAAGGCTGATTATGCTCTTTGGGAAGTGCATGAGGGAATTTGCAACCATTGGGGAGCCGATCCTTATGCCACAAGGTGCTGCGTTAGGGTATTATTGGCCCACCATGTAAAAGGATGCTGACGATCGTCTGAGTTTGCAACCCTTGTCAGAGGCATTCTAATATTCAAAGGCTCCCCTCCGCCAGCTTGGTCCATATTTCCTCCGCTTGGCCCTTTGCTAAGTGGGGAATTGACATCCTTGGCCCGTTTCCCCCCACCATAGGATAGAGAAAGTTCTTATTTGTCGCCATTGATTACTTCACCAAGTAGGTCAAGACCGAGGCAATTGCCCAGATAACCGAAGCTCAGGCTAAGGACTTCTTGTGGAGATCCATTATTTGTCGCTTCGGCATCCCGCATACCATCATCAACCGATAATGGCAAGCAGTTTGATAACCCTAAGTTCCAAGAGTTCTATGAGGAGCATAGAATCTATCACCGCCTCACATCAGTCGGGCATCCACAAGCTACGGAAAAGCCGAAGTAACTAATCGGACCCTACTTCAAGGGATCAAGGCTCGGCTTGCCAGAGCTTGAGGCAGATGGGCGGATGAACTTCACCACGTCCTGTGGGCCTACCGCACCACCCAGAGAGTTCCCACAGGCGAGACTCCGTTCCGGATGGCCTTCGGCATAAAGCCGTCATCCCCATGGAGATAGGACTCCCCTCTCCGCGTGTGGAAAGCTACTCAGAGGAGGCTAAAGACGAACAGCTCCGCATCAACCTCGACCTGGTGGAGGAGATCAGAGAGAAAGCTCGGATCATATTAGCTGCCTATCAACAAAGAGTGGCTTGCTATCACGCCTCCAGAGTTAAAGGGAAATCTTTCTCGCCCTGCGATCTTGTTGTCCGGAAAGCATCCATCTTCAAGCCACTGGAACAAGGAAAGCTGTCTCCGAACTGGGAAGGCCCCTATCAAGTGGCGGAAGTCATCGGGCCCAGTACCTACAAGCTCCAAGATCTGAACGGGAAATCTATTCCCCGGACATGGAATTCAAACAATCTTCGCATATACCATCAGTAGGGTACGCTTTCTATAGACTTACACCGTTTACATTTTTGGCATCTTGTTTCTATGATCCGTGGCATAATGGCTACAATCACTTTTCCGAAAAGTCATAATGAAAAATAGATGCTGCTTACCAATTCTCGGCACGACCGAGCTACCTCCTTGAGCAGGAAATCTTCGTACCTCGGTTGGGCCGAGTCCTATTCCACGAAGACTCGGTATGGCCGAGCACTCCCGGTACGCCTGGGGGCCAAACTAAATCTCCGTACCTCGGCTGGGCCGAGTCCTATTCCACAAAGACTCGTGTTGGGGAGATGTTGAGAATTTGTTGCCCCAATCTTATTGATTTTGATGATTACCAAAAGCCATGAGTATATTAAAAGATGTAATGAGTTTATTTACATGAGCAATGAATTTATTTAGAACAATGAATGAGAATGTTAAAGTATAACTTTAATCAATTTGAAAGTAACTTCAAGCTCAATGTTTAAGCTTTCAAAAAGAAATTTTATACTTCATATATAATCAATGAGTTTTTGGAACATTTCTTGAATTGATTCCTAATGTCAATTTTATTATATTCAAGTCAAAATTTGATTTAAAATGAATCTGGAACGAATTTAAAGTCAATCAGAAAATTTCTGATTTTTGATACGTTCCGGAGCCGACTCTAGAGTTTCAGAGTCGACTCCACTCAGAGTACAGAAATGACTGTCTGTCTCGAGTCGACCCATGTGATTTCTCGAGTCGACCCCCGATTCTGTCGAGCCGACTCCATGACTGTGTGAGTCGACTCCGCTCAGACACCAGAGGTGTGTTTTTCTGAGCATTTCGCGAGTCGACCCCCAACTTTTCATGAGTCGACCCCCGACTGTCAGGAGTCGACACTTTATTTTTGATGAGTCGACCCTTTGACTTTCTGAGTATTTCTATTTTTGGTATCACGACTTCGAGCCGACTCGCGGAAAGCAGGAGTCGACTCCAGCAAATCTGGGCGAGATTTTTCCGAATGCCAACTCAGCGTCAACGGTAAGATTTTTAATTAACGGCTATTTTTCTTTGTTTCTAACGGCTATATTTTTGCAGAATCTATAAATAGAGAAGCCGTTTTCAAATCAAAGATATACAATAGAGAGATATTCATTCAAGAGAAAAGAAGAGAAAAATCGGAAAAACAGAGCTTCATTTGAAAAAATCCGTGATTCAAAATAGAGTGAAAGAAAGAGTGTGAAATCAAAGGAAGCTCCTTCTGTGCTCAAGCTCAACAATCCAAGGAAGCTTCAGAAGAAAATCCAAGAGCTATTCAAGAGCATCTCAAGTGATTTTCAACACTCAAAGAAAAGAGGAAAAGCTCAAATCAACTCCAACGTACATTCCGTGAAGAATCCGAGCTGAGGCCCGATTCTACACTTCAAAGGAGTTGAGGAAAAGAAGAAAAGAAGAAAAGCTCAAAAGCCAACCAACTGCAAATCAGGCTTTTCTAAACTTTATTCTTATATTTGTTTATCTGCTCATTAGGAGCTTTGTAACTGAAAAACAATATTTCTATTCTTTGTGTCTAGTTCAATCTGGGGGATTGAACTAGTGGAGGTAGTCTTACCTCGGTACAAGCTTGGTTAAGCTTGTGTTAGGGTTTTTGTGCTGGTGAGCCCTTGAAAACCAGCTGGGTTCGTTGTGATCCCGGGAAAACAACAAGTTTGAGTTGTGAGCTTGTAAAACAACTCTGCTGTAATCAAGGAAGATTATAGTGTGGACCCAAGTGAATCTTGGGAGTGGACGTAGGTGTTGGATACACCGAACCACTATAAAATCTTTGTGTTTGCCGTGCTTCATTGACTCTTTCTCTATCTCTGTTTTATTCACTGCACTTTGTATTTACATTGCATTGCCTTCATTCATCTCAAGCAAACTATTTTAAAAGGCTAATTTTTTAAAGAACCCAATTCACCCCCCCCTCTTGGGTTGTCATCTGGGCCAACAATTGGTATCAGAGCTAGTGCTCATTAGATTTTGATCACACGATCAAGAGCTAAAGATCCAAATGGCAACACAAGTTGGATCATTTGCTGAAGGTCATTCTACGAATAGACCTCCACTGTTTAATGGTTCAAATTATTCTTATTGGAAAGCTAGAATGAGGATATTCATTCAAGCTTCTGATTATGAGCTATGGGGTGTTATAATTAATGGACCTAGTACACCCACACATGTTATTGATGGCACTATTGTTCCTAAGCCCGAAAGGGACTGGAATGATAATGATAGGAAAATGGCACAGCTTAATGCTAAGGCCATGAATGTTTTATATTGCTCTTAGATGCTAATGAATTTAATAGAATCTCCACATGTAATTCCGCAAAGGAGATTTGGGATAGATTAGAGGTTACCCATGAGGGTACCAACCAAGTAAAAGAATCTAAAATTAATATTCTTGTTCATAAATATGAATTATTTAGCATGGAACAATCTGAAACCATTGCATGCATGTACACTAGATTTACAGATATTGTAAATGGTTTGAAAAGTCTTGGTAAGACATATACTAACTCTGAACTTGTTCGAAAAATTCTTAGGTCATTACCAAGATCATGGGAAGCAAAAATGACTGCAATCCAAGAAGCAAAGGACCTCAACACTTTACCCTTAGAGGAGCTTCTAGGATCCTTATGACCCATGAGCTGACTATGAGGCAGCATGTAGAGGAGGACACAAAGAAAAAGAAAGTATTGCCCTCAAAGCTGCAAAAGAAGAAGAGAGCAGCAGTGATGATGATGATGATGATGATGAAGAGACTGCTCTCTTAGCAAGAAATTTAAAAGATTCATGAGGAGAAAGAAACCCTTCCACAAGAAAAATTTGGAGCTAAGTGGGAAGGAGAAAAGGATAAGAAAAGGACAAGGACAAAGAAAAAGAGAAAGACCCCTTGACTTGCTATGAGTGTAATAAACCGGGGCACTTTAGAATGAATGTCCTAAATTGAAGAAAGCCTACAAAAAGAAAAAGAAGGCTTATGTGGCGACTTGGAGTGACAGCGAGGAATCTTCTTCCGAAGAAGAAGAACAAAAGGAAGTCGCAAACGTATGCTTTATGGCGGACGACAACGATGAGGTAAGTTCCGAAACCCTTGCGATGAATTTGCTTTGATGAACTTTTGATGCTTTTAATGAACTTGTTGGGGATTTCAAGGTTTTGAAAAAGAAATACAAGATTTTGAAAAATGAAAATTTAACTTTCATTAAAGAAAAGGAAAATCTTAATAATGAAGTTAAGAAACTTAAATCTGAAAATGAAATTTTAAAAGAAAAGAATCAATCTCAATGAAAATGATAAACTAAAGAAAGAGGTTGAAAAACATAAGAACATAGTTGATAAGTTTACATTAAGCTCAAAAATTAGACATGTTATTAAATAGTCAAAAAGCAGTTTTTGACAAAGCCGGATTAGGATATAACACTTTAAGAAAACAAAAATCACTTAAAAATATTTTTGTGCGTGCTGGCCAAAGTAATTTTACATGCTTTAAATGTAATCAAAAAGGACATAAATCTTATGAATGTAAAATTCTAAACCTAATAAAAACTTAAATGTTAAAGGAAAGAAAATATGGGTTCCGAAAGGAACAATATTTGTTGCTACTAACCATGAAGGACCCAAGAAAGCTTGGGTACCTAAACATAAAGTTTGATTCATTGCAGGAATGTCTTGTGGCCAAGAGATCAAAGAGAAAGTGGTATCTTGATAGTGGCTGCTCAAGACATATGACGGGTGACAAAGAAGAATTCATCACCCTTGAAGAAAAGAAAGGAGGAGTTGTTACATTTGGCGACAATGGCAAAGGCCAAATCTTGGGGTTTGGTAACATTCAAATAACTCCCTCCACATATATTGAAAATGTACTTTATGTTGATGGTTTAAAGCATAACTTAATTAGTATAAGTCAATTATGTGACAAAGGTTTTAAAGTATCATTTGAATCTTCTTTATGCACTGTAGCTAATCCCATTGATAATAGCATTGTTTTTATTGGAAATAGAAATGGCAATGTATACTTGATTGATTTAGACAATTTGTCTACTAATCATTGCTTAGTTGCTAATAATGCTAATATGAATGAGATTGGTTGGTTGTGGCATCGAAGATTAGGTCACGCAAGCACACACCTAATTTCAAAACTAATTAGAATGATTTAGTAAAAGGTTACCTAAATTAGATTTTGAAAATAACAAAATATGTGATGCATGTCAGTTTGGAAAACAAACTAGAAGTTCTTTCAAATCTAAAAATATTGTTTCAACTTCTAGGCCATTAGAGCTACTTCACATGGACCTTTTTGGACCAACTAGAACCACAAGTCTAGGAGGAAAGAAATATGGTCTTGTGATAGTAGATGATTACTCTAGATTCACTTGGGTAATGTTTTTAGCTCACAAAGATGAGACTTTCTCGATATTCATGAAATTCTTCAAGAAAGTAACAAATGAGAAAAACACTACCATAGTGTCTCTAAGAAGTGATCATGGAACTGAATTTGAAAATCACTTATTTGAAAGTTTTTGCAATGAAAATGGTATTAATCATAATTTTTCTGCACCTAGGACCCCACAACAAAATGGAGTAGTTGAAAGGAAAAATAGGACTCTAGAAGACATGGCCCGTACCATGCTATGTGAAAGTAAACTCCCGAAATACTTTTGGGCGGAAGCTATTAACACAGCATGTTACATCCTAAATAGAGCCTTAATAAGACCTATTTTAAAGAAAACACCTTATGAATTATGGCATGATAGAAAACCCAACATTAAATATTTTCATGCATTTGGTTGTAAATGTTTTATTCATAATAATGGTAAAAATTTTAGGCAAATTTGATGCAAAATCTGATGAAGGAATATTCTTAGGATATTCAACAACTAGTAAAGCA
>UESW01001654.1:0-16929 GCA_900491605.1 Calamus simplicifolius
GTTTGAGGAACTACAATATCATCCACTGCATTTGGAGCGACGGGTGAAGGTGCACGGCCGGGAGTGTTATCGATTTCTTTTCGATCTACAATTTCAGCATCAACTGTGGAAATATAGGCATGCAGTCATGAACAATGATATCCATAGATTTAGTTGTCAATATATGCTGACAAAGGATTAGGATTTAGGACACGAAGGTTAAAACAATACGACACCCCATTTATCATCTCACGACACCCTAGTGATAAGGCGAGGCCGTGCACCTTCACCCGTCGTGCAAATGTGGCCATTTGAAATGACCACGGTGAGAATACCCGCGACACCCCTTGTCGAATTCAGCCGCAACTCCTTTGCGACACCCCAGTTGAAATCTAATGACACCCTAGCACCAATGCTACGATACCCGTGGCTTAGAACTGACCGCGCGGAGAATCCCCGCAACACCCAGGAGAATTGGATTTCGGCCGAAACTCCTTAGAGACACCCCTGTTGAAAGCTCACGACACCCTAGCTTTAAGGCGACGACACCCGTGCTTAGAACTGATCACGGTGAGAATACCCGCGATAACCCTTGTCTTCGCGATACCCCAGTTGAAATCTAATGACACCCTAGCACCAATGCTACGACACCCGTGCGTAGAAATGACCGCACGGAGAATCCCCGCGACACCCCAGGGAGAATTGGATTTCGGCCGAAACTCCTACGAGACACCCCTGTTGAAAGCTCACGACACCCTAGCTTTAAGGCGACGACACCCATGCTTAGAACTGTTCACGGTGAGAATACCCGCGACAACCCTTGTCGAATTCAGCCTAAATACCTTCGCGACACCCTAGTTGAAATCTAATGACACCCCAGCACCAATGCTACGACACCCGTGCTTAGAACTAACCACGGCGAGAAGGCCCGCGAGAACCAAGTTACTAAAATTTATTTTATTTATCAAAAAAAAAAAGGTACATTAGCCCTCACTGGGGCTTCTCATCTCCTTTGGTCGCTGCGTCGGCGATCTGGCGCTGGAGGGACTCTACTTGCCCCTCCAGCTGGTTGTTGGCCCGACGCAGGACCTCGATCTTTCTCGTTGAAACGGCCAGGTATTGCTCGGCCGCCTTGTTGACTCGCTCGCTGATTGCGAGCGACTCTGCATACACCTCCGCATCGATGGTGACCATTGCGCGGCGGCTGCCATGGCCACCAGTAGATCTTCCCTCGCCTCTGGAAGCCATCTTAGTATCAAAAAAGCTGAAAAGGTGATTAACGATGGCATTCCCCATCCTTATTTAAGGTACTCCTGATGGGTGTTTCGATTGCCACACGCCACCATCTCAGTGGATGGTTCACAGGAATCGAATCGGTGAGCCCCCCCCCCTCGTTAGTTTCGAGGGATGGGGAACAGAAGAGAGTTTCGGGAAGCCAACCGTAGTAAGTTTTACATCGTCCCAAGAGAAAATTTACGACACCCAAGGATGATTTGGATTTCGGCTGAAACTCCTTCGCGACACCCAACTTGAAACCTCACGACACCCTAGCATCAATGCTACGACACCCGTGCTTAGAACTAACCACGGAGAGAATCCCCGCGACACCCCAGGGAGAATTGGATTTCGGCCGAAACTCCTTCGAGACACCGCTGTTGAAAGCTCATGACACCCTAGCTTTAAGGCGACGACACCCGTGCTTATAACTGATCACGGAGAGAACCCCCGTGATACCCCTTGTCGAATTCGACCGAAACTCCTTCGTGACACCCAGTTGAAATCTCATGACACCCCAGTTGAAATCTCATGACACCCCAGCACCAATGCTACGACACCCGTGCTTAGAACTGACCGCGTGGACAATCCCCGCGACCCCAGGGAGAATTGGATTTCAGCTCACGACACCCTAGCTTTAATGCGACGACACCCGTGCATTAGCAGTGAACCCACGTTAATCACCTTTTTAGGGGTGTCGTCCCCTTAAAGCTAGGGTGTCGTGAGATTTCAACTGGGGTGTCGCGAAGGAGTTCGGCTGAATTCGACAAGGGGTGTCGCGGGTATTCTCACCGTAATCATTTCTAAGCACGGGTGTCGTCGCCTTAAAGCTAGGGTGTCGTGAGCTTTCAACAGGGTGTTTCGAAGGAGTTTCGGCCGAAATCCAATTCTCCCTGGGGTGTCGCGGGGATTCTCTCCGTGGTCAGTTCTAAGCACGGGTGTCGTAGCATTGATGCTAGGGTGTCGTGAGGTTTCAAGTGGGGTGTCGCGAAGGAGTTTCGGCCGAAATCCAAATCATCCTTGGGTGTCGTGAATTTTCTCTTGGGACGACGTAAACTTACTACGGTTGGCTTCCCGAAACTCTCTTCTGTTCCCCATCCCTCGAAACTCAACGAGGGGGGGGGGCGCACCGATTCGATTCCTGTGAACCGCCCACTGAGATGGTGGCGCGTGGCAATCGAAACACCCGCCAGGAGTACCTTAAATAAGGATGGGGGAATGCCATCGTTAATCACCTTTTCAGCTTGAACTGATACTGAGATGGCTTCCAGAGGCGAGGGGAGATCTACTGGCAGCCATGGCAGCCGACGCAACGGTCACCATCGACGCGGAGGTTATGCGGAGTCGCTCGCAATCAGCGAGCGACTCAATAAGATGGCCGAGCAATACCTGGCCGTTACAACGAGAGAGATCGAGGTCCTGCGTTCGGGCCAACAGCCACCTGGAGGGGAAAGTAGCGTCCCTCCAGCGCCAGATCACGACGCAGCGACCGAAGGAGATGAGAAGCCCCAGTGAGGGCTAATGTACTTTTTTTCTTTTTTTTTATAAATAAAATAAATTTTAGTAACTTGTTTGTCGAGGGCCTTCTCGCCGTGGTCAGTTCTAAGCACGGGTGTCGTCGCCTTAAAGCTAGGGTGTCGTGAGCTTTCAACAGGGGTGTCTCTAAGGAGTTTCGGCCGAAATCCAATTCTCCTGGGTTGTCGCGGGGATTCTCCGCGCGGTCAGTTCTAAGCACGGGTGTCGTAGCATTGGTGCTAGGGTGTCATTAGATTTCAACTGGGGTGTCGCGAAGGTGTTTAGGCTGAATTCAACAAGGGGTGTCGCGGTATTCTCACCGTGATCAGTTCTAAGCACGGATGTGTCACCTTAAAGCTAGGGTATCGTGAGCTTTCAACAGGGGTGTCTCATAGGAGTTTCGGCCGAAATCCAATTCTCCTTGGGGTGTCGCGGGGATTCTCCGTGCGGTCATTTCTACGCACGGGTGTCGTAGCATTGGTGCTGGGGTGTCATTAGATTTCAACTGGGGTGTCGCGAAGGTGTTTAGGCTGAATTCGACAAGGGTTGTCGCGGGTTCTCACCGTGATCAGTTCTAAGCACGGGTGTCGTCGCCTTAAAGCTAGGGTGTTGTGAGCTTTCAACAGGGGTGTCTCATAGGAGTTTCGGCCGAAATCCAATTCTCCCTGGGGTGTCGCGGGGATTCTCCGCGCGGTCAGTTCTAAGCACGGGTGTCTCGTAGGAGCTTTCGTTTGGAGCACGGATGTCCTAGGCTTGTAACTACGGTGTCTTAACAGTATATCAGGGGTGTCATAGCTTTAACGACGACACTAGAGCTATATGGACAGGAAATAATGGGGAATATAGGCCGAACCACTCCGACGACACCCCAGTTCATGAGGTATAACATCCTAGTTAAAAGAGTATGACATTCGTGCTTACAAAATAGTTATGACTCCCAGAATGTCATAACTATTTTGTTCTAAGGAAGTTACCCGCGCATTAAACGGTTTGATCACGCATTAACTAACTCTAACCAGAAAAAACTGTTGGTGTAATAAAGGAGCTTTAGAAAGAAGTTGGAGGAAAGACTTTTACTTTGTGCTGCGGATGACATTCCCTCCAGAAGTTTTGTACACAGACTCCAGTAGCCAGGTTTTCCAGCCTCGAAGCTGAAATATTTTCTTTCGACCGGGGAAGAAAGAGAGTTCTTCTTGCACAGATGAAATACAACGTAAAATGGTGCTAGGATGGAGGGAAAGGGCAATGGCGCTAGGATAGAGGAAAAGGGCATTTTCGTCCGCACGCTAATTTTAAAAAAAAGCGAACAGCTTTAAATGACCATCACGTTCAGAACATAACATCAAAGCAGAGCCATACCGCCCGGCAGGTCATCCACGTAGGAGCCACGTGGACCAATCAGAAGAGGCGGTGCAGCCCACGTAAGCCTTGCTGCACCGGGGGCGGTGTACAAAGTCTTTTCCAAACCATTTACATAAAGAACATTTTCAATAAAAATGGAGGGAGTTATCTGAATTTTACCAAAGCCCATAATCTGGCCTTTGCCATTATCTCTCGAAGGTTACTACTCCTCTTTATCCTCAAGGGTGATGAATTGATCCTTATCACCCGTCATGTGCCTTGAGCAGCCGCTATCAAGATACCACTTTCGTTTTGATCTTTTGGCCGCAAGATACTCCTGCAAAGTGATCAAACTTTCTGTTTAGGTATCCAAGCTTTCTTGGGTCCTTCATAGTTAGTAGCAGTAAAGATTGTTCCTTTTGGAACCCATACTTTCTTTTCTTTTATATTTAAATTCTTATTAATTTTTCTGAGATTGCATTCATATGATTTATGTCCTTTCTTGTTACAACAATAATATGAAACATCATTTTTTTTTGTTCTTTCTAAAGAAATTTTTAGTATTTTTGTTTCTTGTTAGGCCTATAACCTAATCCAGCTTTATCAAATACAGCTCTTTGATTACTTAATAGCAAATTAAGTTTTTCAGAACTATATGTAAATTTATCAACTATATTTTTATATTTATCAACTTCCTTCTTTAAACTAACATTTTCATTGGGAATTGATTCTCTTTCTTTTATCAAAATTTTATTTTAGATTTCAGTTTTTCAACTTCATAAATTAGTTTGTCTTTTTCTTTGATAAGATTTAAATTTTATTTCTCAAATATTTGCTTTTCTTTTTCAAAACTTTGAAATCATCAACTAATTCGTTAAATGCATCAAATAATTCTTCAAAAGTAAAGTCATGAGTTTCAGTACTAACCTCATCATCTTCTTTTGCCATAAAGCAAATGTTTGCAACTTTCCTTTTGTTCTTCCTTGGATGAGGATTCTTTGTTGCCGCTCCATGTTGCAACATAAGCCTTCTTCTTCTTTTTGGAGGCTTTCTTCAATTGAGGACAGTCATATCTAAAGTGCCCCAGTTTCTTACATTCATAGCATATGAGGGGGTCTTTCTTTTGTCCTTGTCCTTCTCTTTCTCCTTTTCTCATCCATTTTTGTTTCATACTTCTTCTTGTGGAAAGGTCTTCTTCTTTGCATGAATTTCTTAAACTTTCTAGCAAGAAGAGCTATCCCATCATCATCTTCATCTTCTTCATACTGCTGCTCTTTTCAATTTCTGCAGCTTTGAGGGCAATTATTTTCTTCTTCTTGACCTCTTCCTCTTGATGTTGTTTCATGGTCAACTCGGGTATCAACGATCCAAGTAGCTCCTCCAAAGGTAAGGTATTGAGGTCCTTGGCTTCTTGGATTGCAGTCACCTTTGCTTCCCAACCTTGGAAGAGACCTAAGAATTTTACGAACCAATTCTGAGTTAGTATAGGTCTTGCCAAGACTCTTTAAACCATTCACAATATCAGTAAATCTTGTATACATGCAAGTTATAGATTCAGTTTGTTCCATGCTAAACAATTCATATTTATGAACAAGAATATTAATCTTTGATTCTTTGACTTGATTAGTACCCTCATGGGTAACTTCTAATCTGTCCCAAATTTTTTTACGAAATACATGTAGAAATTCTATTAAACTCATTAGCATCTAAAGCACAATATAAGACATTCATGGCCTTAGCATTGAGCTGAGCCATTTTCTATCATTCTCATTCCAATCCTTTCGGGTTTAGGAACTATTGAACCATCTACTAAGTGTGTGGGTGTGCTTGGTCCATTAGTGATTACACTCCAAAGTTCATAATCTAAAGCTTGGATAAAGATTCTCATTCTAGCTTTCCAGTAAGAATAGTTTGAACCATTAAATAAAGAAGGTTTATTTGTAGAATGACCTTCAGCAAATGAAGATCCAGCTTGAGCTGCCATTTGGATCTTTAGCTCTTGATCGTTTGATCAAGTAAACAATGAGCACAAGCTCTGATACCAATTGTTGGCCCAGATGGCAACCCAAGAGGGGGGGTGAATTGGTTCTAAAAAAATTTAGCTCTTTAAAACTATGCGCTTTGAAATAAAAGAGATTGAGTGCAAGATAAATGCTAAGCACAAATAATAGATAGAAGAGAGAGAGAGACAAAGCACAGCAAACACAAAGATTTTATAGTGGTTCGGTGTATCCAATACCTACGTCACTCCCAAGTAGCACTTGGGCCCACACTATAATCCACTTAATTACAGCCGAGTTATTTATAAGCTCACAACTCAAAACTTGTTGTTTCCCTAGGATTACAACGAACCCAGCTGATTTTAATGGGCTCACCAGCACAAAACCCAACCACAAGCTATCCTTAGCTTGTCCCGAGGTATACTACCTCCACTATTTCAATCCCCTGATTGAATTAGCAAACACAAATGGAAAATAGAGTTTAGAATACAAAACAGCTCCTTAAATGAGCAAATATGCAAATAAATAAACAAGGATAGGAAAGCCTGATAGAAGCGTTTTGAAAGCAAGCTTTTCTTTTCTTCTTTTCCTCTTCTCCTTTGAAAGATTGAATCAGGGCCTCAGCTCAGATTCTTCACTGAAAGTTACAGTTGAGAAGTTGAGGATTTGGGGCTTTTGCTTTTTTCTTCTAACAATGGAAATCTTCTTGATTTGATCTTGAGAAGCTTGTGGATTTCTCTTTGAACTTTCTGGGATTGATGGATTTGAGCTCTGAGTCTTTCCTCTTTGATTTCTCTCTCAAGATTTTTTGAATTTTTTCAGTCTCTAGTCTCTTTTCTTTTTAAACGGACGGTTCCCCCTTTTATATATCTCTTAATCCAAGTTAGATGGAAAATATAGCCGTTATGAGATGCTTGGATACTTCTACACACAAAGAAAAATAGCCGTTAGAGATTAGGTAAAAAAATATTACCGTTGGAGTCCGTTCTGACAATTGAAAATCCGTTCCTGACAGGTTGGAGTTGGCTCCAACTTTTTAGGTGTCGGCTCCAGATCGGTTGTCCAAAAATAGCAAACAAAAAGTTGTTAAGGAGTCAGCACCGAGAAAGTTAAGTGTCGGCCATCCTTTTGGGAGTCGGCTCTGGAATCCAAGAGTGTCGGCTCCAGAAATGTCCATAAAAACACATTCTCTGTTCTCAGATTAGAGTCGGCTCCATAAACTCAAGTGTCGGCTCCCGAATTCTCAGGTATCGGCTCCGAATTCTAGGTATCGGCTTCGGAAACTGAAACAGAATACACTTCTTGTATCTCAGGTTGGAGTCGGCTCCGAAACTCTGGGTGTCAACTCGGACCGTGCCAAAAATCCAGAAATCTTCTGATACGCCTTGGGTCGGCTCCTGACTATTTGGGTGTCGACTCTAAGTTCTGAACTTTAAAAAATTCCTTTAAAATTTGATTCAAAACTTATTCCTTTTGATTGATTAAATATTTTTAATCCCTGAAACACTTATTAAATCTGTCAGAAACATAGTGAATATACTATATCTTTTGTTAATCATCAAAATCAATAATTGGGTCAACAAGATTTTTTCTCCTGTTGTTAAATGTCTTCAATTTGTGTTGCTCTAGGTATTGTTGCTAGTCTAGACTTGGAGGTTGAGCATTTAGATGTGAAGATAGCTTTTCTTCATGATGATTTGGAGGAAAAAATCTATATGAAGCAACCAGAAGGCTTCAAAGTCAAAGGTAAAGAAAATCTTGTCTACATATTGAAAAAAAGCTTGTATGGGCTGAAGCAAGCTCTAAGGCAGTGGTAAAAAAAATTTAATCCATTTATTACTAAAAATGGATACAAAAGAATGGCTTCAGATGTGTATATATCAAATAGTTTAGAGAGGATTTTGTCATACTCCTACTTTATATTGATGACATGCTTATCCTTGGGAAAGATATGTCTATGATTGACAGTTGAAGAAGGAGCTGAACAAGTCATTTGCAATGAAGGATATGGGACCAACAAAGCAAATACTGGGCATGCAGATTTTTTATGATAGAAGAACCAAGAAAATATGGTTGTCACAAGAAAAGTATATTGAGAAGGTATTGGATAGATTCAGTATGAGCAATGCAAAGCCAGTTGGTTCTCCTCTTGTAGGTCACTTCAGGTTGTGCTCAGAGCAGAGTCCTTCAAGTGATGAGGAGAAGGAGAACATGAAGAAGGTTCCTTATGCTTCAGTAGTCGAAAGTTTGATGTACGCGATGGTATGTACGAGGCCAGATATCGCATATGCAGTGGGTATTGCTAGCAGATTTCTTGCAAATCCAGGGAAAGAGCATTAGGCAGCAGTGAAGTGGATCTTTAGATATCTCAGAGGAAGCTCCAAAGTTTGTTTAAGCTTTGAGGGTGGTTCACCTGTGCTGATTGGTTACACAAATGCAGATATGGCAAGAGATATTAATACAAGGAAGTCCACATAGGTTTCATACTTACTTTTGCAGGGGAAGCTATGTCATGGCAATCCATATTGCAAAGGTGTGTAGCTCTCTCCACCACATAGGCAAAATATATTGCTACTGTCGAGGTCTGTAAGGAGATGTTGTAGATGAAAGAATTCTTACATGAATTGGGACTGAAACAGAAAAATTATATGGTACATTGTGACAGCCAGAGCGCATCCACTTGTGCAAGAACCCAACTTTTCATTCCAAGTCAAAGCATATAGATATCAGATACCACTGGATTTGAAATGTGTTTGAAGAGAAGCAGTTATAGCTTCAAAAATTCATACAGATGAAATTGGGGCATACATGTTGACAAAGACCTTATCAAAAGAAAGGTAAGAGATGTGCTAACAGCTGATCGACATGATTTCACACTAAGGAAGCATGAGATAGCCTCCCTTATGGGTTGAAGGAGGAGGTTGTTGAGCCCATAGCCCATTAGCCCATTAGGGCTGAAAGGGTAAGTGCCCTTTTCTTTTAGGGCATGGCAGCGGATAAAAAGCGATGGAAAAAAGCTGTGGCTGGTGCTAGAGTGGTGAAGAATGAAGGCGGCTACTACTGGAGCGGTGGATTCCATGCAAAGAAAAAGGTAGAAAACAAAAGAAGAAGAAGAGAAGGAAAAGAAAATAAGGGGGTAACGCAGAAGACCATATTTTTTGTGACGTAATCCTTATATCCCTATTATTCTCTTGTGATTGTTTCTCTAAGTCTAGGCAAGGGACTTTGAGACTTGAATATTTATTATTTTATAGTGGATCTTCTTCTCTGGCTTGCCCATGGTTTTTTTTCCTTTATATTGGAGGGATTTTTCATGTAAATCTTGGTGTTTCTGTGTGATTGTATGGTTTGTGCATCTTATTTATTATTACGCTTCTTATTACGGTCTGCTAGTATTTGTTCGTATACGGATTCTTTTCCATTAGCTACCACCAACTCAAAAGCTTGCCAGTTACATGTGTGCAAAGTTCTAGCTATCTATTGTAGTGTTTTTGAGCCTGAGACAAGGTCCATCAATATACTAGTACAGTATCATTATGCCTGATGTATGGGTTAGCTCAGTATATCAAAAGTCTAACATGTGCCAACATTAAGTCCCGTCTAATACCATGATATGCACCTATAATCCATCATGTCTTGAGTCATTCGTTATCTATCACAACCAATCCTGGCATTAGAAAAGTCTTTGTACTTTTCAGTGCAGCATGGCCTACACCAAACACGGTGATTCGCTCATGCGCAAGCTGCGAGAAATTCGCCCATAGGTCCTGCATTGCTGATGTGTGGGCTCGCGCATGGATAAATCATCGCATCCGGTGCAAGCTATGCTACACCGAGGGCGATGTAGAAAGATTTTCCCTACTAACATTTGTGGGCTCTTTTGTCACAAAGACACCAGCTGCATTGTGCTTGAGACCATTTTATGTGCACTCATTTACATTGTAGTCGATCGTATAGCTGCATTGTGAGCAACATTTAGCCAAATAAACATGTCAAGCATGACATGTCTGGATTGACAGTGCACCTAATACCGACGCTAGGCATGTACATTGTTACGTTATGCATTGGGTGCTCTTGGAGTATATTATGGAAGACCCGAGGTGCGGTCTCTTCTATTGTTGTAATATCACAAGAACATTATTTGATTAGAAAAAAAAAAAAAATGTTATGTGCTTATAATTTAAGTTTATCTATTATTATTTAACTTTTACTCAAAATTTTTGGCTGCATGGTTTTAATCCACTAACGAGTTAATTGGGCCAATAGGTGGGCTTGGAGCGTTAGAGTTGATCCGAGTATGTGAAAGTTAGTGGGCATGAGGAAAGGCTATCCATGGATGATGGTAGAGTTCCGCCATGGCATAGAGCCACTCTTAAACATCAATGATTTGGCTTGAGATAGAATTTGGTTAGCTTATGGTATACAATGAGGACGTTGCGTTATAATGGACAAAGATTGTAATATCTCAAGAATTATATGACATCGAATGGAAAAAAATATGTTATGTGATTATAACTCAAGTTCACCTACTATCAATTAATTTTTACTTGAATTTTTAGGCTATATGGTTTTGATTCACTAACGAGTTAATTGACCAACATGTGGGCTTAAGGCGTTATAACTGTTTATATTTTTTGAAATTATAATAATAAAAAGGAAGAGCTTGCACTCTAAATTGGAAAGGAATAAAGTTTTCTATAGTCTTATAAAAGGCACATGCTTTTTTTTGTCTAATTATCTTTCAGAGAAAAATTTGAGCAAAGAAATATAATACATATATATCTATATATTTCATTTAAGAAAAAGGCATTTGGGCACTTGGAAGCACTTGACTTGGTTAAAAAATTATATATGCTGAATTTTTTTAAAGTAACGAATCATTTGAATTTCTTTCTGCAAATTTCATTTTTAAATAATGTGGCTGTTGAGAATTTACTGCAAACAACTGTTCAATTCAAATTTAATTCCAACAGTCATATGGTTTTGAAAGGATGGGTTGATTCCAACAGTCACATGATTTTGAAAGAGTGTTCTGTTACAATTCAAAATAACACATTTCATCCCTCTTTTCTTCTCTATTATATTATTTCAAATACATAGTTTCAAAGAGAGTAGAAATCTTCAGTACTGCTAGCTAGCTGTAGATTTCGGATGGTCTTATTGTATCCTAGGGGTGATTTGTTGTCATAACCCTGCAACTAAAGAATGAGTAAATATCACCTTAAGGAAAATGTCTAACATGTCTCAAGCCCACATAATTTTCCCCATTCACTGTCATTGCTTCAACAGTCCCTTTGTAAGCATGAAAAACTCTTGCACTATTTTTCTTTTAATCTTGGTTCCTGATAAATGTATACAATGGCCAATTAACTATGTTCAATAACAGAAAATAAATATGTACATTAATAATATAAGTGCGTACGGTGGATAAATATATGTATACACTGATAGAATAAAATATGCACATTGGATGGATAAGTGTTTAAAAGGATCAAAAATTAAAGAACTAGCCAATAGGGATGGCAAGTTATACTTCTATCTTCCTTAGAGCTGTTTATTAAATACCCCTATATTTATTGTGCATGATGGGTTCATGACATTCTAAACATCCTAACATGTCATGAGACTATCTCACTGCAATGAATGTCAGCTCATTTGTTCGATTGGTTGGCCGGTTTGGTCTGTTACCATCTGTGCTCATCTTATTAGCCATGACTTGACCTCTGTTTTAGCTATAGGGTCTGCTAGGGATGGCACCAACTTCAACCGAGTGGTATAAGACCTCCAGCTTATTGGAGCTCTTGTGCATTTGATTCTCTAAGCCAGATATTGCTTATGCTATTGGGTTTGCAAGTCAGTTTGTTAGTGCCTCTCCTTGGTCTCCATGCTCTTTTCTCTCTAAAGATTCTTACTCCCCTTTCTTCTTCTCATCAACTTCGAGTCTAAAGCTTGAAATTTATTGTGATACTAATTGGACTAGTCATCCTACTAACCAATGCTCTCTTGCTGGTTTTTGTACTTTCTTCATCTGAAGAGCAAAAGAGTAGGATGTTGTGTCTTGTTCTAGGGCTGAGACTGAGAATTGTACTACTACATCTCATATTTAGCTTCATTGGTTTTGTCTGATATGGACTACCTTAATTACTCTAGTATATTGAGATAATTGGAGATTGATGATTATCACTTTCTCCCACAGTTTTATCCATGGACTCTTTCATAGATCACAAATCTCCTTGCAAAAACTCATATTATACTTGCACAGACACATATCATCACATCAGTAGCTCTCTCTCATAGCCTTACATAAAACTAGATTGATTAAAAAAAGAAACTTTGTTAAACTTAGTTATATGTTTAAAAGAGAGGACTATATGAATATGTGCATGCTTCAAGGCTCTTTACACCGAGTAAGACACTCTATCTCTGGATTATAATTCAATTATAGAAAATATATACAGAAGAAGAACTAATTTTATCAACTTTTGCACTTACCAAGGATTGCATGACCTTGAAAATATTTGATGGCTTGATGGCATAAATTACCTATTGGATGGCATCTGCAGGAGAAATAGAACCATCTGGCATCTATCCAAATCACTATGATATGCACTAAATTGTTGGTTTTGACATTCAACAATGTAAATTAATATCAAATGAATGAGGTAGCAGGATTTTACTTTTAAATTAGAAAAGTCATATTTTCCAAGCATTTTTGGTCATGTCTCCTAGATTTTGCCTTTAATTTTGCAGTTTAAGATATAATCTAGAGTTAACTTATTGGTATTACATAACATGGAAGCTTTTTTATGCTCAAATTATATATGCACCAACTCTTTCACTTAATTGTTAAGATACAACTGATTAACACACACATCCTTGTTTCATTACTAGTTAAGAGAGTTAGTTATTTTTTATTTTATCTCATTTGATTTCTATGCTTTATTTGATGAGGATAGTCCTATTACTCTTAGTTTTATTCAGATCATATTGCAGAATTTGCATTTATTTGTAGTTTGTTGGGATTTATTTTTGATTTTTGATTTTATAGACATTCATAACAAATGAACATTTGACAAAATCTCTCTTTTTTAACCACTTTTATTTCTCATCTGCTCATTGTTATCATACTTCAGGGTATGCAACTTGATAGAAGTTTAGTGTGCTTGATGAATCATTTTTAACAACCAAACTATGACCATCTAAGTGTGGATCAAATATTTTGCAGAAGGTATGTTATAATAATATATCCATGGATGATGAACAATGTCATAAAATATCATCATAAAATATATTTAAGGTTTGCCTGGGAAACTCAAATATGAAACAACCAATGTGGCATGGCCTTTCATGTCATAGCCACATCCATAAGAGAACAACACATAGTATAAACAAATAGAAAGATTGAAACTGTTACAAGCTTTACTCTTGTTACAAGAAGTCATCAAAGCAGGGCAGTCGATCATAGATTCCTTTTCCTTGCTCCATGCCACATTGTCTGATATGATAGGAGAAAGGTAATCAAGAAAGAAATATTAAACATCTCCTCTCTGATTGCTCTATTGATATGGTGATCATCTAATGGGATGGTTATCATCCAATACTCAGGTTGAGTTGGGTCAGTTTCAAGGTAATTTTGGAATCAAACCAATTTAAATTAGTTTCTTAAAATTGAACCAACCAATGTTTCCTAAAACCAAAACTAAACAAACTGATCTAATAAATTGGACCAAGCTGAATCGAACCATAAAATCAGTTTCTATTGCAACTTTTATATGGTCAAATAGTCACTACTAAAAAGTTAAATAGACTACAGTATGTTTTAGAAAAAAGAACATTTTTCGTAAAAAATGTAGTCTTATATTTTGACAAATTAAAAGACTACATCTTTTATTTAAAACATAGTCTTATATTATCTGATAAGACGTATATATATAAAAAGACTATGTTTTTAATTAAGGCGTAATCTTATATTATATGTATCTTATATAATATAAAAAGACTACGTTTTTAAATAAGACGTAGTCTTATATTATCTGATAATATATTTTAGAGTACATTTTTAATTAAGACATAGTCTTATATTATCTGATAATATAGAAAGACTACATTTTTATATCTTATAATATAAAAGACTACATTTTTAATTAAGGTGTAGTCTTATATTATCTTATAATATAAAAAGATTACGTTTTTAATATTTTATAATATAAAAGACTACATTTTTAATTAAGACCGTAGTCTAATATAATTTCCCTCCTCCTAATTCACTTCTCCCTTTTTCTAAACGAAACCCTCGCGATACCCAAAATCAAATTTCTTTCTTTTATCCGCAGTTTTGTTCTAGGATTTCGTTTGTGGAGACTTCATCGCCCACCATGTGGGATTAAGGTTAAGGAGACTCCACCACCATGGATCAGGATTTCGTTTACAAGGACTCCATCACCGGGCAAGATTAGGATTTTGTTCTTCACCAGGCTGAGATTCAACTGCAGGTGATTTTTTTTTAATCTAACGATCGGAGAGAGAGAGAGAGAGAGAGGGGTGCCGACGTGGTAGGCCTGAAAATGGATTGATAAACTTTGATCGTATCCGTATTCATATTTGAATTATATCAGATTCGAATATTTATTTATAGTTTAATCAGATTCGGATACAAATTTGAATATATAATTTAAAAATTAATCGGATACGGGTACATAAACAAATTTACCTATATTTTTTGATACGAATACTTTTTATATAATTTTTTTTAATTTATATTATTAAATACCGATTTGTTTTTGGCTATTTTTCGAGTAAAAAGAAAACAAAAGAAGGTGAAGAGGCGCATGAATCTGATTCTGATCGCTTATGGTACGGTGGAAGGGGAAGAGTCTCCCCCCGCTCCCGTTTCTTCTTTCTTCAGTCCTTCTTCGTCTTTCACTTTCAGACTTCCTGGCACGCCAGCGAAGTAGACGACGGTGGTCGAGGATTTATAAGAGTTGGACTTTGGGTTCGGTTTGTTTGGATCCGATCTGTTCCTCCCGAAGGACTTCGGCTCGGTCGACGACTTTCTGCGCTTCGGAGACCTCACGCATGCACCATGACGACGGCGTTGATTTCGCAAGCATCCACGCTTGGATGATGTGGATGGATTTGGACCGAATTTGTTCCTTCTATCTTTTTCTCTTCTTTTCCTTCTTCTTCTTCTTTCGCTGATGCCTGATAGACTGTTTATTATCACCGTGATTATCATCAGATTCATCATTGATAGACTGTTTTCCCTCAAACCATCTTTGTCAGCCACTGGAGAGTCCTCACCGTTAATGTCCTCGTCATCATCAGGTAAGCTTCCTCACCGTTGTCCTCATCAAAAACTGGCAAGCTCGGAGCTCCCCAAGTGCCCAGCCAAAATCCCACCCGTACGTCCGCTCGTCCCAGCCTTTCTTGGTCTCTCCCACTTTGGTCCCCCAATCCACTCGCCGTGATATCTCATAACTCCTCTCACGCCCCCTCTCTAAGATTAACTTCCTCCTCACCACTCGTTCTTCTATCCCTGCTCTCAGCGCTATTTCCCTTTCCCTCTCCCTCTCTTCTATCTAAAGACCCAAAAAGAAAGCCATGCTTTTGAGAGCTTCGACTGCTTTATCCATTCGCTTGGTTTAGTTTGGTTGACCTGGACCTGACATGGTTTGACACAATGTCAAACATCGAATACAATGCAAACTAGAATGCTTGATTTTAAAACTCAAATCTAAGAACCGTAATGTCCAGATTAGGGAGAAGGAAACATTCTAATTGATCAGCTTCCTCTTTAAAGGTCTGGGAATTAAATTTGGCGAGCCTTTTCAATATTATTTATGTTGTTAATATGGATGCCACTAATAAGTTGCAGTCACTTGAGTGAAAACATACAAGTTGCAGTCACTTTGAATGAAAACTTAATAGTACTCATGAAAATATGCTTGACATTCTGCTTTTTCATGTTGTATTTATGCATTTTTTTGTATTAATGAATTGCAAATTCTTATATATGTCTACATGCTGTTTTATGATAAGAAAATTATTGTCATCTTGTTCATTAAGATTCTTTTGTTTTTCCCCTCTTCAGTGTACTGTTCCAAGCATGGAAGTCTTTTTCAGCATTGTCAAAGAATTTTGTTTACATTAAAGAAAGAAAACAAAGACAAAGAACGAATAGGTATTAATTTCCTTGAAGATTATTAGTCCATCATTTACTTAGCATTGATGCTTCTTGCTTTTTCAATGGCATGTTCTATTCCTTAACTTTTTTGGGGAGGCAAAAGGGGTGCCCAGAGCAATCTTCCATTTTACCGTGGCCTATTGTTTAGCCAGCCAATTTCAGCTTGTAACACCATTTTAAGATCATAGAAAGCTTCCAACTTTGCGTAACTGATATTTTGATACTAGTGTGTTGACCTGAAGTTAGAAACTTGCTATTAACTTATGTATTCCATCATGTAATATTTTGTATTGTTGGGGCTTGACCGCAATTCTTGTTGCAAGGCCTTAGATTTCACTTCACAGTCATGTTTCATATTTTCACTCTTGGACCGTATTGATCAGTTGGATTTCTTGTTGGTTTCAATTTCTTTTAGATGCCTTAAGAAATTTTTATAGTTTTATATTTATTACCTATATTATTGTCCATAATAGCATTCATAATTATCGTGTATCTATTGATGCTCTCTTTCCAATAACAATTGGTGATGACCCTATGAAAGTTAAAGATTTTGTTGGTTCTCACGTTGCATGGCCTCAATCATTAGTTATTGATGATCCAATCAAGGTATCTGAGACTTCTTAACTTATTTGTGAT
>UESW01001654.1:18716-193708 GCA_900491605.1 Calamus simplicifolius
GCAGAGCAGTGTGCCACTGGCTCTCAACAACAAAAGCCCGGCGCCCCATCGGCACTCAAAGCCCTGCACTAGCCAGGCACAAAGCCCAGTGTACCACTGGCAGAGCAGTGTGCCACTAGCTCTCAACAACAAAAAGCCCGGCGCCCCGTCGGCACTCAAAGCCCTCACTAGCCAGGCACAAAGCCCAGTGTACCACTGGCAGAGCAGTGTGCCACTGGCTCAACAACAAAAGCCCGGCCCCGTCGGCACTCAAAGCCCGGCACTAGCCAGGCACAAAGCCCAGTGTACCACTGGCAGAGCAGTGTGCCACTGGCTCTCAACAACAAAAAGCCCGGCCCCGTCGGCACTCAAAGCCCTGCACTAGCCAGGCACAAAGCCCAGTGTACCACTGGCAGAGCAGTGTGCCACTGGCTCTCAACAACAAAGCCCAGCGCCCGTCGGCACTCAAAGCCCTGCACTAGCCAGGCACAAAGCCCAGTATACCACTGGCAGAGCAGCGTGCCACTGGCTCTCAACAACAAAAGCCCGGCGCCCCGTCGGCACTCAAAGCCCTGCACTAGCCAGGCACAAAGCCCAGTGTACCACTGGCAAGCAGTGTGCCACTGGCTCTCAACAACAAAAGCCCGGTGCCCCGTCGGCACTCAAAGCTCTGCACTAGCCAGGCACAAAGCCCAGTGTACCACTGGCGAGCAGTGTGCCACTGGCTCTCAACAACAAAAGCCCAGCGCCCCATCGGCACTCAAAGCCCTGCACTAGCCAGGCACAAAGCCCAGTGTACCACTGGCAGAGCAGTGTGCCACTGGCTCTCAACAACAAAGCCCGGCGCCCCATCGGCACTCAAAGCCCTGCACTAGCCAGGCACAAAGCCCAGTGTACCACTGGCAGAGCAGTGTGCCACTAGGCTCTCAACAACAAAAGCCCGGCGCCCCGTCGGCACTCAAAGCCTGCACTAGCCAGGCACAAAGCCCAGTGTACCACTGGCAGAGCAGTGTGCCACTGGCTCTCAACAACAAAAGCCCGGCCCCCGTCGGCACTCAAACCCTGCACTAGCCAGGCACAAAGCCCAGCGTACCACTGGCAGAGCAGTGTGCCACTGGCTCTCAACAACAAAAGCCCGGCACCCCGTCGGCACTCAAAGCCCTACACTAGCCAGGCACAAAGCCCAGTGTACCACTGGCAGAGCAGTGTGCCATTGGCTCTCAACAACAAAAGCCCGGCACCCCGTCGGCACTCAAAGCCCTGCACTAGCCAGGCACAAAGCCCAGTGTACCACTGGCAAAGCAGTGTGCCACTGGCTCTCAACAACAAAAGCCCGGCGCCCCGTCGGCACTCAAAGCCCTGCGCTAATCAGGCATAAAGCCCGGCTAACCGCCGGCGGAGCGTGCACCAACGATTCTTCACAGTCAAGACCCGACGCCCTGCCGGTCAAACCAAACTAAGTCCCGCGGGCATCAAGCTGCGCGCTAGACCAACACCAGGTCCAATACTTGACCGAGCGTTACGCCTATAGCTCCGAGGGAGCCTACCGGCCTAATCCCCGACCAGCGGTGCCCCCGCTCCCAAGATTCAACCCTACCTAGCTCTAACTCGCGGGTTCATGTAACTAAGGTGGAGTGGCGTAGGTGGAAGGTGTCCCCCAGAATCGTCGGGACGAATAGAGTCGTGGGGCCACATATCAATCAACAAGTCAACAACAGTTCAAAAATCATTGAGAAGGGTATTTTCATTAACGGAGAAGGATTACAAAACTCCGACATAGTCGGGCTTACAGAAGCAAGAAAAGACAGCAAGATAACGAGCGCAAACTCAAGGCTCCGCCGGTGCGGGCTCGTCGTCGGAAGGGGCCAGGTCCGATGATTGTTCTAGCTCGACCTCCAGTGCGCGGGGAAATTTAGATCCTTGGCCACCCTCTCCTTGCGTACTGGAACCCGTCGAGGAACGCGGCGGCTGAAGCTTCGGCCAGGTCGTCTGTGAAACGCTCAGACGACCTGTATTCCTCGACGAGCCCGGCAGCTCGAGCTTTCTCCGCAGCGAGGGCCTCCACCGCGGCCCTTTCAGCTTCTCTGGCGCGACCTGTCTCTCCTTATACCGGCCGGCCTCCTCTTTTGCCACTCCGGCCTCTTCCCTCGCCACTCTGGCCTCCTCCGACGCCGCTCCCGCCCGTTCCTTAGCCTCCCGAAGAGCCGAGGTCAGCTCCGAGATATGAATATCCCTCGCCATGACCGCGCCCTCGGACTCTGTCATCTGGGAGATCGCTACGCGTGCGGTTGGCCTCGATCTCCGCCCTGCTCTCGCGGCTCTCACCTTGTTAGCACAGGACTCTTTGACCTTCTCCACGCCCTTTCTGCTGCTTCCGCGCGGTCCTGCGCCTCCCGGAGAAGTTTCTTTCCCCCGCGGATCACCTCCCTGGCAGCCTTTAGGGAGTGCGCAATCTGCATGCATAAGCCCCCAAGTCAGTAAAGTATGTGTATACATAAACGATAAGGGTAAAAAGCAAGAAGGTTGCTTATCCTGAACACAGCGGCGTAAGATTCCCGGAAGAACCGCCCGTCTTCTGATGACCAAGACCTTCGATGATCCTAGGATCCAGGACGGGCCCAGGACCCGCTCGGCCCAGTGGCCATCGCCCAGGGAGTCTAGGGGCGACCTGGGTACGCCCCACCTCCCTCTGCCACCTCAGATCCCCCCGGCTCTGTATGCGGGTTGCCCCTAACCGACCCCTCGGGGGCGGACTGGCGGACCGGATGGTCCCTCACCCCAGTCCCTGCTAGCGCCAAGGGGGTCGCTCCCTCGGGGACCGGGAGCCCTTCGGTTGGCACAGGCTCCCCCGCTACTGACTCTATGGCGGTAGCTCCCGCTGCAGCTCCCGCCTCCGGTGGAGTGTGTCGGCCGTAAGGTCGACCTCCGCGATGACTGGGACGTGTTGCGGAGCCCCGGGAGGGGAGGCCAGTGCTGGAGGGGAGGCCCGAATCACCGAGCGCTTTGGGGCCGGGGCTTGCTGCCCCCCGGACGGTCCTTCCCGGCCCCTTTTCTTGGTGGCCTTTATCAACTTCGCCCTCGGAATTTTCATCGCTGCATAACGCAAGTCAGGTTTTCAGAACAGTAAAAAAAAAAAAAAAAAAAAAAGAGAAAAGAAGGAAGAAAGAAAGAAGAGCAGAATTTCTAGCTAAGTGCGAAAAAGACTTACCCCGATGGGAGACGAGGCCCGCCAACTCGAAGTTGTCCTCCGCTAGCAGTAGGGTGTACCGGGGAATTTCGACGGTCAGCAATAATCCCATTGCTTCCCGATCCCCAGGCTGGACAGCCACGGTGTTCCCCCGGAGATCGGGTCCCCCCACCGGGGCCGGACTTGGTCAATGTTGGCAAAAAAGAAACGGGGTTTTCACCCCTTGATTGACGAAGGCAAGAGGAGCTTCAGGACCCTATTGGGTCGGGGCTGAAACAGCCACCATCCCTTTTGGGCCCAAAGGGAATAGAAATTGCGAAATAAACTGGCCCTAGGGGTAATACCTAAGCGGTGGCAGAGAATGACAAAAGCGCTAATTACCCGACAGGAGTTCGGGACTAGCTGGGAAGGGGTCAAAGAGTAGAAGTCAAGGAGAGTGACGAAAAAAGGATGGAAAGGGGGACGGAGGCCTACCTGTAGGCAGACCTCGTAGAAGGCTACGCGACCGGGTCGGGAGGAGATAACCCGGTCGTCGGGGGTCGGCAGGAATAAGTCGATCTCCCGAGGGATCCGATAACGGGCCCGGATCCTTTCCAGATCCGACCGCGTCATCGAGGAGGCCACCCCCCTGGGGATTCCTCTGCCCTCGAGGAGGTCCCGACCCCCGGCCGGCGGCCCCTCAAGGGCTCCATCGGCGGCCCGTCGCCGGCCAAAGGGACGTGGTCCTCTGAATCAGAGGACCACTCGACTGGAGGAGAAGGGGAGGGAGGAGTCTGGTGCATCGCGGGGGAGGACGGTCCTCAGAACCGTCCCCCGAGGTCCAGGAGAACGACTCATGAATAAAGGAAATTTAAGACCGGGAAGGCTAACCTGGATGGCAAAAAAGCTAGGCACGAGCTTGCAGGTCACAGCAGAAATGGTGAGCAGGCAAAGAGGAAAACGATGGCGAGAGCAGTGCGGCGTCAGTTCGTCCCCCTCACCTAGCTTTATTGGGTTTTCAAAACATCCCGTCATGTCTCGTCGGCCACGCGGCCCTTTGCCATACGCCGGCTCGCCTCGAGGAGTGCCCCGGTGCGTAGCGCGGCACGCCCCCAAACAGTGGTGGGACCCCCGCTGACGTCGCCGTAATGAGAAGAAATCATTATGCGCCTTTTTGCGCGGACTTCAAAGAGCCAATCCTCACTCTCGAGGGCGATCGTGGCTGGCATGGTGTACGGAAGGCCGTCTCTTTGCATCCCCCGTACCGTCCGCATAAAAGACAAGGCTGGGGATCAGCCACGTAGAGAACGGCCCTTGAGCCTCAGCGGTGGGACCCGCTTCACCCCAGGGGCGAGGGGCATCTGATATGACTGATCCCAGAGTCGTCAGAAGGTAACGGGGTCCATTGTCATTCCCCACCCCCGGGACCCCCTCGGGGTCGGGGGGTGAGGCCATCGTTCCTTAACCCCGGGGCCCCCGCCGGCCTCGGGGTTCACTGTCATTTCCCCACCCCCGGGACCCCCTCGGGGTCGGGGGTGGGGCCATTTTCTTAACCCGGGGCCCCCACCGGCCTTGGGGTTCACTGTCATTTCCCACCCCGGGACCCCCTCGGGGTCGGGGGGTGGGGCCATCATTTCTTAACCCCGGGGCCCCCACCGGCCTCGGGGTTCACTGTCATTTTTCCACCCCCGAGACCCCCTCGGGGTCGGAGGGCGGGACCATCATTTCTTAACCCGGGGCCCCCACCGGCCTCGGGGTTCACTATCATTTCCCCACCCCCGGACCCCTCGGGGTCGGGGGGTGGGGCCATCATCCTTAACCCCGGGGCCCCCACTGGCCTCGGGGTTCTGTCATTTCCCCACCCCGGGACCCCCTCGGGGTCGGGGGTGGGGCCATCATTTCTTAACCCCGAGGCCCCCACCGGCCTCGGGTTCTGTCATTTCCCCACCCCCGGGACCCCCTCGGGGTCGGGAGGTGGGGCCATCATTTCTTAACCCCGGGGCCCCCACCGGCCTCGGGTTCTATCATTTCCCCGCCCCCGGGACCCCCTTGGGGCCGGGGGGTGGGGCCATCATTTCTTAATCCTGGGGCCCCCCCAGCCTCTGGGTCCACTATCATCTCCCCATTTCCGAGACCCCCTCGGGGTCAGGGGGCGGGACCGCCACCATAGAATTCCTCGAGATGTTCTAGCACTTCGCTCCCTTGAGACCCTCCCCGGTCTCAGTGGGGAGGCTGTCGGCGATAAGCATGCAACTTAGCCGTCAAGGGGGACGACGGCCACAGGCCGCATGGTACTTCCACGTGATTCTCAGTACGTCCGTGATTGCACCCCGTTACGGAGGGCCGTGCCTCATAAACGGCGTATGGGGCATTGCATGTCCCTGTACATGGCCATACCTTACTGCGGCGTACGGCATGCTACTGCTTGCAACTGTGCTTGGTCCCATCAGCTGGCGGCGCGCACCGCATGCCTTCGCGCCGCTGGACACGTAAAATATCATATCCACAAGGGTACGGGGATGTCTCCGGCACGTACGGCTATAGTACGAGGGCAATCTCCTCAGATTGTAGGATAAGGTATTCAGGCCAATATAAGGACGGGAGCTAGCGCGGTAAGTGGGATCTGAACTCTGGTTTTTCTGAGCTTTCTTCCTCCCAGCAAAAACCCTAACCGCCTCAGCTCCTTTTCGCTGGAGCGGTTCCTTGTCTGAACCCAAGCCACTAACTTGATCGTCGGAGGGTCCCCACCGGTGCCACCGGTCCCCGGGGACTTTTCTTGCAGGATTTCTAGGAGCGAGACGTCTGTTTTCCCCGACGTTCGAAGAAGGTGACTTGACGTCATCACTATATATCATTTACTACAATTAAGATGTTAGAAAGGCATGACTAGCATAATCCTTGACATTTTGCTAACCAAACCTATGGATAAGACCACACGATAATCACTCCACACTAGGAGTATCGCTTGTGATAAGTAGAATAGTTCCATTACTAGCCTTACCATCAAAATTGGATATACTGCCATCCTTGCGATAGCTCTAATTGGATGTACTGGAATTAGAGCTTACCTATAAGAATAACCTTCCTCAAAGGAAAAATATATTTTTCTATTTTATTTCTAAATTTTCTTTTACTTAGCTGCAATTCTGTGCAGTTGCTCATATCATCGCTCTCCCTCTTTTTGAAGCAAGATGGCTACAAGGTCTCGTATTAGCCTCCCATTTTACCTTCTTTACCAAATTGAAGGGCTTTAACTAGGCAATGGCTTCAACTAGGCAGTCGCTGGCACCTCTTCTTCTGTCTTGTAGGAGCACATGCACGAATGTGAAGTACATATCATTTGCAGGGTTAGCTAACTAAACTTCCTTCAACTTTTAGCTCATTATTCATCTTATTATTTCTATTGATGTTTAGGGTTGTTCGGTTGAAATCTAATGCTATGAATATATAAATTATGCTGATTAACAAGTAATTTTAAAGAACATAAAAATGTAAGTCAAATTTTCTATCTATCCGGATGAAGTCACCATGTCATGAATAAAAGCATTGGCTGATTCATCCCATTTTGAACAATTAATTATCTAATTGATTCAATTAAAGAATCAAATTGGTCTACCGCACCGTTTCATCTATCGGACAGATCGGTTCAGTTCGATCCTAGCAACTATGCTTGTCACTCGCTAGAGGCCTGCGCGTAGATACTCCACCTTAAATTTCATCCCTATTGGCCCTTCCCTCTTCGTAGAGGCCATTAAATGGCACGTTCCAACTCCCCTGGCCGAGGAGAATCCAAGCGGAGTTAACGCCTGCGGGTCCGCCGGGCATTTCTACGTCCCACCTCTGACCCCTTCACGCGCGAAGACCTGCTGACACCTGCGACCAGGCCCGTCCCAGAGCGCACTACGACCCAGGGATCCTCCCATTAGATACTGCTGTCCGACGACCGAGGAAAAATAAAAAAAAAAAAAAAAACAAAGTTAGACTGCGTTGACTTCAAACACCGTACGCTGATCGAACGGTTTGGATGGCCGAGAGGCTGGGCCCACGCGGTGCTCGCGCTGGGTTCCCGCTCTTTGGCGTTTTCGGGCGAAGGGAAGGCGAAAACAGCAAAAGCCAGACGGTGAGAGCACCGTGGGCTGCGAGGACTGGATTCTTCTACCGCAGCGTTTAAATTTCAACGGCCGACGGCTTCTACGCCTCCCGATGAAAGGTGGATGCTTCGGGTAGAGCAGCGTGGAAGTTGAGCAAGATGTACGCACGAGCTAGAAGGGGGAAGAGGCTTAGACCTGTGATATAATTGATTGCTACTCACTGTAATATATTTTTCATGATGTTTTCAGATTGATGATTTAGAAAGGAAGAAAAGAAGTGACTAAATCATGGAAGTTATCTTCAATGTAGGTTTTGAGTCTCTTCTGTACTCAAATTTTAATGTTGTAACACTAAATCATGGGATGTTTAAAATAGGGTTTAATTTTTGAAACTTTAACGGTGTTGAGTTGAGTTAAGTATAGCACTAGATTATGAAAAAAAAAAATAAAGATTCAGTCTGTGTTCATGATAATCTTAATGATACCGTTTGACATGAGTTGGTAGGACCTTGAATGCCAACAAAAGGCAATAAAAGTAATGATATGGAAATGAGGGTGGTTGTTGTCAAGTCACCTTTTTGATCATCGACAAGCGTTCGATCGCTTTCTTCGACGAGCAAAGGATCTTTCGATTGACTTTTCTCGACCGAGAACCTGTAAAAAGTTCTTAGGATTGGAGATTTCAGCGGAGATCCTCTGCCGCTCAAGTTAGTGCTCTGGGTAACAGTCGTAAGCTTAAAAGAAAGCTTAAGAGTTTTAGAGAGAGATGCACTATGTGAGCGTATATGTGGGCATCATCTACCTCATCAAAGGCCCATCCTACCCGTTTTACGAAAGTTTGCAAGCCCATGGCGTGACTAGTTGCTAGAAAGTGGCTTGCGGTGCAACTGAATGTAGAGCATGCGCGGTAGAGCCAGAGTGGCCGTAATTGCAGATTTGTTCCCCGCGTGGCATGTCAAGGTTGGCAGGATTTGTTAGACTTGAGCGGTTGTCGCTAGGTTTGTAGGGTTTGCCTGGCCTGGGCGACTATCGCTAGATTGGTAGGGTTTGCCGGACCTGAACAGCCGTAATCCATCGGATCTGTCTCCCACGTCTCTGTGAAGATTATGGACTATGGGAGAATCGTACGAGCAGCCATGAGCAGTGGGGTCGTATAGGCAGGTCCCATGAAGGATCCTATTTGGGTGGCTAACTCGAGGTCCTACCCGTGTGGTCAGGTTGGAGTCCTACCTGGGTGGCTAGGTCGGAGTCCTATCCAGGCGATCAACTGAAGGTTCTGCCTGAGTGACCGATTGGAGGTCCTACCCTGGTGGCCGACTGGAGGTTTTACCCAAGAGGCCAGATCAGAGTCCTATCTAGGTGGCCGATTGGAGTTGCTTCTGGAAGTGTGATCATCATCATTGATTGGGTGTTGCTTCATCAGCCCCATCAGATTTTTTTTCACTCCTGAGCTTGTGCGGCACGTGCCTCGATCCGCCAAGCAAGAGGAGTGTAGAGCCTCCATGCATCAAGATTCGAGCATCATTAATTGCAGAGTCCAACATGTGCGGAGGTTGTAGCCTCGGGGAAGTATGATCTTTTCACATTTACGGTAGTGGGCGCAGTACCATTGGCAGACACTTCTCTCATGACGAGGAGCTGCGTATCATCATTTGTCAGCCACAAATCGCGTTCCCCCATATATGCACCACTGGAACGCCATGTCGTGGGCGGTGAAAAGTCGCCTAACGATTAAGATGCCATCTTCCACTCATAGTCATCCACGTTGCTGTGTCATTAGACGCGATGATTCAAAATCCCATATAAAAGCCTTTTGTCTCTTCTATTGAGCCCTTTATGCTTCTAGTGCTCAGAGAGGACAAGCTCTTTCTTCTTCCCCCTATCATCCATGTCCTCCGAGTGTTCTTTATCTCGTAGGTTAGTTTCTTGAGCTCCTCTATCTCCTTTCAAATCTCCTCTTAGGTTTTTCATCTTTTGCTTCGAAGTAGTCATGGACCCTAGGCTTATTCACCAAAAAGGCAAATTTGTCATTTCCTCCTCCTCCTCCTCTTCTTCCTCTTCTTTCTCCTATGAGGACTAATTTCATCTCCAATTGCGTTGTAGGGTTGGCGATGTAGTGACCCATGAGCCCTTGAAGGCTTCGGTTGTTCAACGCCTCCTTTGGCTGCTATTCCAAGTTTGGCTGGTCTGGAGAGCGTCTCCTCAACCATGACCCCGACAGATGTAGAAAATCTTAGGGCTAGTTATAGGATCCCGGAAGGGATTAGGTTGTCCGCCCCTAGACCCGACAACAGGGTGACCGTTGGCCCCACAGAGGGGTCACCCTGTATAAGGAGTTCTTTCGGGCAGGACTCCGACTTTCCTTCCACCCTTTTGTCGTCAGCCTCTTAAAGAGATATGACCTCCTTTGGCGCAGTTGGCTCCAAACTCCTTTCGAACCATCTGTGCCTTCGTCGTTCTTTGTCACTTTCATGGTATCATGGCCCGGGTTTCATTGTTTGGGCCATGTATTCCCTTCACTACTATCCCTCCGAAGCGGGATGGTGGTGCTTCTCTCTTAGACAGGGTAGGGTCCTTAAGTTAAACCTCCCATCCTCTATTAAGAATGAAATCTCGGTTCCAATTTGCCCACCTAGAGGGTGTGAGAGGGAGGGGAGAGCCGAACCTATCCCCGAACAAAAAACTCAACGGTGGAGCAGGGTGATAGGGAAGTGTTCGACCAGTTGTTGTCCTTCCAGATTCCTCCCTGTTGGGTTCTCCTATTGGAGAAAAACCTGTTTGATGCCGGTGCGAGCCCGGCGTTGACCCTAGGTAAGCACGGGGCTTTTCTTTATCTTCTGCTTTTCTTCTTTTTCACTTCCCATCTAACCTTCTGTATGCTTATTGTAGGCATGAAGTTTTCTATCGACCAATTGAAGGGGGTGGGTCGGCAAGAAAAGGAGGGAGACGGCCGATGGCGTAGGGACACCAAAGGCGAAGAGGCCCTACTCGTCGTGCCTGGCATCGTATCTGCCTTAAGATCATGGGGCCCATAGGAAGACGGCCCTGGCTGAGGTGGCCCCAACTGAAGTGGCCCCAACTGAAGTAGCCCCAACTAAAGTGGCTCCAGCGGCGGCAGAGCCAAGGGCGGAGGAAAGTCTCTCCACAAACTGGAGGCAATGTGGCAACGATGATTCTCATGCTTGCACCTGAGACAGCGGGGCCTCTAGGTCGGTAGTGGCATGTCTGCCCATTGGTGACTCCGCAGGCTCAGAGGTGCCCCCAACGATCATTTTGGTGCTCCATGATGGTCAACTGGTGGAGTGCTTGTTGGAGCATGCCCTCCTCCCATAGGACTGGGAGGAGATCCGTCGGCAGAGCATGGGGGAGGTCCTGGGCAATCTTTACACCTTGATGCTCTGGGTAAGTGACATCATGTTTCTACCCTTGAACTTGTTTTTCCTTTGTAGTTAGTGTACTTACTTTTTTATCATGTAGGTGGCGCGTAGCGTCTTCACTATGCGGATGCTTGCCTCTAGACTGCGAAATCCTGTGGTGTGCCCGGAGGAAGGCCGCCGTCCAAGCCCAGGCTGATAAAGCAGCCTTGGAGCTGAACTCTGCTTGGGCCCATGAGGCGGCCCTAAGTGAAGAACTTCGAGTCGCCGTGGAAGCAAGTCGAGGACTAGAGGCCTGGCTCATGGAGGCAGAGGAGAAGATCCGAGCTGGGGCGAGTGCTCGAAGGCTACCGAATCAAAGCTGGCAGAGGCCACGACCAGGGTAGTGGAGCACAAAGTCCAACTTGAAGGAGCCAAGCTGAGGGGAGACAGGGCAAAGGCACTAGTTGCCGATGCTGTGGCAAGGGTCGAAGTCACCGAGGCCCTTGCATGAAAGGCGGTGGAGGAGACCTCTCGTGCCAAGGAGGATGTCTCCCTGGCCGAGGCCAAAACATAAGTCACCAGAGCTGAGGCCGCTGGGGCTATGGAGGCATATAAGAACTTCGCCAACTTCAACGATGAAGTTGCCAAGGTGGCATGCGACACATACCTCAAGGGCTTCAAGGAGTGCAAGAAGAAGGTGTCTCAGGTCTTACATATTGCATACTTGAGTGCCATTACTATCGAAGACTCTGAGGAGTTGGTGAAGGTACCGATAGCTGCGATGGTCGAAGAAGTCGAAGACGACGATGACGACATTGCTGAAGTTGGGAGGGATGATGGCCCTGCACTCACGGAGGCAGTGACTGAGGCAACCACACTGATGGAGCCCATCGAGCCTTAGAGCCACTTTCCTTATATTTTTTGCCTTTTTGTTTCTGAACATTCTTGTAATCTGGCTTTGGCCAACTCTACTCTATGTAGTCTTCACTTACAATCCAATAAAGAAATTTTCCTTTATGTGTTGTGTACCTTTTTTAGCTGGGCTTCGGTCAGCTTTATCCTTTGCACTTTATGCCTTCATGCTTTAATATTGGGGTCATTCTTCCTTCTACGACCGTGTCTCCTAAACACTTAGTGCTCGTGCTTATATGTTAGCTTTGGCTTCCAACTCCTTCTCATGGAGTTGTCATTTTTTCCCTTTTACGTTGCTTGCGGCACTAGTAGCCTTCACTTGCCTTGCAAAAATTCTCGAGTGCAGCGACACATCTTTAAGACAATGCGCTTGTTCGCTTAAAGAGCTTTAGGTAAAATTAGAGGCAAATTGACTGTGACTTGACCATTTAGGGGTGACTTGCCGCCATCTCCCGACTTGAAGTCGAGAGGTAGTCTCCAGTCGGTGAGGACTGACTGGATCTCCTTGATCGGCTGGGAGCGGCCTGTTGCCACCTCCCAATTCAAAGTCAAGGGATATCCCTCGATCGATGGGGGCCGATTGGGTTCCCTTGGCCTATTGAGGATGGCTCGCCGTCTCCTTCCAACTTAGAGTCGAGGGCAATTGTCCATCACCTATGAACCGACTTGACATCCTACCTAGATGGCTGCTGGGATCCTACCCGGGCGGCTGCTGGAGTCCTACCTGAGTGGCTTGATTGAGGTCCTACCCAGATGGCTACTAAAGTCCTACCCAAGATCCTACCCAGGTGGCTGCTGGAGTCCTACTTAGGTGGCTTGATTGAGGTTCTACCTAGGTGGCTACTATGTTCTACCTAGGTGGCTACTAGAGTCCTACCCGGATGGCCTGCTGGAGATCCTACTCGAGTGGCTTGATTAAGGTTCTACCCAAGTGGCTACTAGAGTCCTACCAGGTGGCCTATTGGAGAACCTATCCGGGTGGCTGTTGGAGTCCTACTCAGATGGCTATTGGAGAGCTATCCGGATGGCTGTTGGAGTCTTACCCGGGTGGCTGCTGGATTCCTATCCGGATGGCTTCCGATGTGGAGTCAAAAAATGGTCATCTAACGATTGTGAGCCAGAAGGTTGACGTCTTCCAACTGTGAGCCGATTGGACTCATCCGACGCAGGGTCAAAAAGTGGTCATCTGATGAGTGTGAGCCAAAAGGTCGACGTCTTCTAATTGCGAGCTGATTGGACTCATTCGACATGGGATCGAAAAGTCATTGTCGTTCATCGACTATGAGCCGAGAGGTCGACGTCTCCCAACTATGAGCTAAGAAATTATTATTCATCAACTGTGAGCTAAAAGGTCGACGTTTCTCAATTGCGAGTCAGAACAAGGCTGCAGTGCAACTGAATGTTAGAACATGCGCGACAGGGCCAGAGTGGCAGTAATTGCAGGATTTGTTCCCTAGGTGGCGTGTCAGGGTTGGCAGGATTTGTTAGACTTGGACGGCCATCGCCCAGTTGGAAGAGTTTGCTAGGCCTGGACGATCATAGCTAGATTGGCAGGATTTGTCGGACTTGAGCAGTCATAATTCATTAGATCTATCTTCCACGTCTCTGTGAAGATTCTAAACTGTGGAAGGATTGTACGAGCAGCTATGAGCAGTGGGGTCATACAGGCGGGCCCATGAAGAATCCTACTCAGGTGGCTGACTCGAGGTCCTACCGGGTGGCCGACTGGAGGTCCTATCCAGATGGCCAACTCGAGCTTCTATCTAGGTGCCAAGTCAACGTCCTACTTGGTCGATCGACTGGAGGTCCTACTTGGGTGGCCGACTCAAGGTCCTACTCGGATGGCCGACTGATGGTCATACCTGAATGACCGACTCGTGATCCTATCTGGATGGTCGAGTCGTAGTCCTATCCGGTTGGCCAATTGTAGTTGATTCTAAAAGTGTGATCATCACCGTTTATTGGATGTTACTCCATCAGCCTCATCAATGGTGGTAGTGAATGCAATCAAAAAAAGTCTAAGCATCTCAGAGGAGCTCCTGTAACTCTTAAAGTTTTTGGAGGAAATAAGACTTAATAGAGGAAAAGGGAGCAAAGTATAGCCTTAAAAGAAGTGGGTTTGCATTGTCATGGTGGTAAATGGATCCATTTATTATGGTTCTAAGCCTCCTTTTTATAGATAGGTTTCGTATCTTAAGATGGGTATGAATTATTTGAATTATAAGTATGTGCTTTATCATGATGAGCTAATCTTTCTGGATGGAACTATATGCGGTTCTATGGGCCACCTTCTCTGCAAGCAAGCATCAATTTCCATTAGTTTACCGGGAGACATACATATGCCAATTTGTTGGATATGTATTGCTTGTTGACATGTTGGGCATAAGCCTCTAAATTTCTTATCAATCATGCTGTCGATGGTGTTGATACGAACCAGATTGCTATATGTAATCATATTGGAGGTTGAAAAATTCTACTTATGACATGCCCCTCACTCTTGAGGTCGAGATAAACCACTCGGTGAGGGAGTAGCTAATCAAGACTTTAATCGTTAGTTGTTTGGAGTGAGTGAGCTCCTTTTGGTTAAGGTGAGTTCTTTTAAGCTTGTAAGCTTTTCTTATTCCTTGACGGATTATGAATAATGTTGAGCATCGACGTTGATATGCTCCAAGTATGAAATTCTTGGATCCTTTTAAGTTGACTTTGTTGGCTTCTCATTTTTGGTTAGTGAGTTCTTCTGAGTTTTGAGCTTTCTCTTCCTTCATAAGAGAGAGAGTTCTCTTCAGCTTCTAGCTCTCTCTTCTTTGTAAGTTGCATGTAGTTCGATTTTAGTCCAAGGTGAAGCATGGAGGTCCCAAGCCAAGAGCTTTTAGAGTGGACCAAATCATATTAAGCTTTGCCTAGCTTATGTCAACATCTGAGCTAATACACCTAATAAGGAAGTTAGCATTCAAGCTGTTCAACTAAATTGAGAGGCTGACATTTAAGCTATTTTATTGAGCTAGGAAGTCGACATTTGAGCTAATCTTATCGAGTTAGAAGGTTGTATGTGAACTAATTTGTCAAGCTAAGAAGTCAGCATTTAAGATGATCTATTGAGTTATGAATTCAACATCTAAGATGATCTGCCAAGCTAGGGGTCAACATTTGCACTAGTCCCATAGGTTGGGTCCCCTATAGAGATTAGCTAAGTAGTCCTTCAAAATATTTGCATGTAGGTTCCCTTGAACTTTGGTATTCTAGTGCTTTGATACTTTGGTACAGGTTTCATGCATAAATATTCATAAATAATCTTCTATCCTTGGCTAGCTGGAGTGAGGTCAAAAGAATGGTTCAACTCTCACTTTCTATTGAAAAAAGTTCATCTAAGTGGGTTGGTTGTTTTGGTAGAGCATGTTAGCCTTCTCTTTTTCAAGTAGGAGATTTCTTTTTAGTGGTCGGTATGAAGGATAAACTCTTTCTTCTTTGTAAGGAAAGTTCTTTCGAACGAGCCTATTTTATAATGGTGTGAACTGCTCTTTTTTTTTTTGATAAGAAGAGTTCTTTTGGAATGTTGACTAAGGGGACCAGCTCTCTATTTTTCTCGAGAAGAATTCTTTTAGATAGTTCGACTTTCTGTTAGAGGAGACTAAGCCTTCCCTTTTTCGGCGAGGAGGTTCTTTTAAGTGGTTGACAGGAGAGATTGGATCTTTCTTTCTCCTAAGTTTCAGGTGGACTTGCTTTTTCACAATGCGGATTAGACTTCTTTTTTCAATAAGGAGAGTTTTTAAAAATAGGTCAGTTAGGGAAACTAGCTTTTTTCATCTGCTCAAGGGAGTTTTTTTATACAGATTAGCTCTCTTGCGGAGTGGATCAAGTCTTCTTTTTTTTCAATGAGAAAAATTGTTCTGAGTGGGCGATAGGAGGGACCAATTCTCTTTTTCTTCTGAGGAGAGTTCTTTCGAGTGGGCCCTTGTTCTAAGGGTATGAATTGATCATTTCTTTCTCAGTAAGAAATTTTTTTTTAAGTGATTGGCAAGAAGGATCCATTCTCTTTTTTTCTTGAGAAAAGTTCTTCTAGACAATCTTACTTTATGGTGGTGCAGACGAGTCTTCTTTCTCTTAGCAAGGAGAGTTTTTTTGAGTAAATCTATTGGAAGGATCAACCTTCTCTTTCTCCTGAGAATAGTTTTTATAAATGGCCTAGCTCTTTTGGCAAGCAAATTAAGTATTCTCTTTCTTAACGAGGAGAAAATTCTTTCAAACAATTGGTAGGAGAGATCGACTTTCTTTTTTCTTAAGAAGAGTTCTTTCAGATGGGTCTTCTTTTTGGTAGAATGGATCAGGACTTTTTTTTTTTTCCAATGAGGAGAGTTCTTCCGAGTAGATTGGCTGAAGAGATCAGCTCTCTTTTTTCATAGAAAAGTTCTTTCAAGCGGGTTGTCTCTTCTGGCGAAGTAGATTGGGCCTTCTCTTTCTCATTAAGAAGAGTTCTTTCAAGTGGGTCAATAATTATTACCGATTTTCTTTCTCTCAAAGAGAATTCTTTTAGATAAATTGGGTCTTTTGGCGGAGTGAATCGGGCCTTTTCTTTCTCCACTAGGAGAGTTCTTTTAGGTGAGTTAGCAATGAGACCATCTCTCTCTTTCGAGAAAAGTTCTTCTACATGGGTTTTCTCTGTTGGCAGAATGGATTTGTTTCTTCATAAAAGGAGTTCTTCTAAGCGAGTTATCGATGGGATTGGCTCTCCAAAGAAGTTGATTAGAGGAGAGTTGAAGGGCTCCGGGCAGTCTTTGCTAATCTTCATATTCTTAAAGATATCGAGGTAAAGGATATCGGCTTAGCTCTCATTATTTTTTTCATCTTCTTTATCTGATAGTTAGTAACATTGTTGAGACCATTAATACATCATCATTTGGAGAGGGGGGGGGGGGGGGGGGGGGGGGGATTTTGCACCCCAAGAAATGATATCCTTGGCCTCTTTGGTGACTTAACCCTAACTTGTTAAGCGAATACCTTTTCTGGCTAAAGAGTTTTCTTTCCCGACGACTAGTCTTCTAGAGATGGTATGGATTACTCTAGCAACAGGTTGATGGTCCTCAAGCTTTTTTGATGCTTCTTGTTTGCCTTGGGTTCCAGACCTTTTGGAGGAGTTTTCATTATCTTGAACGTTCTTTCTAAGGTAACCTCTATAAATAAGATTTTATATTTTATCCTTCAATCTCGGCACTCATCCATGTCATAGCCATAAGATACATCTAACAGTTATCATAATCAGTAGAACCATGCCAAGCTTCGTAAGGGCTAGTAGATTCACAAGTGGAGATTTCAATAATTCAGAGGTTTTCATTGAATTTTTCTTTAAATTTTCTATTAGAGACGATATCAAATTTAGTTAGATTTTTATATTTATATTTGAATAATTTTGGTATATTTTCCTAATATTGAGTCTTATCTCTAGTATGATTTTATAGCAGGTGTAACGCCTGAATTAGAGTTAAGGTTGTGGTCTTTATTCTTCGAATTCATTATGAAAATTATCTTTTTAGATATCAATAAAATTTATTTTGCAAGAACTTTCTTCATCGATAAAGAGTTCTTCATTGTATATTATTTTTATTTTACGTATTTAACATTTGAGTTCAATTTCTATTGATCAATTCACTTTTTACTCTTCACGTTGCATGACATAATCTCAATGAAAGCAACAGTATGTACTCCTATCCCTATTATTTAGTTTTTTCTTCATTAGTTTGGGTCACTAGAGATACAATTTGCTAGGAACTCCATTAAGATTTGTCACCTTGGGGTAGCCTCTATTTTTTACTTTTTGGTTTTTCCTTCATTAGTGCAAATCATCGAAAATAGGGTTTGTTGCATATCTCCGATAAGGTTGTTGTAGATCTCCATTAAAATTTGCTGTCTTAAGCTGGTTAGCAGAGTATAACTGCTTTTATGCTAAGGTAGGCTCTTTAGCTTTGGAACTTAGGCTTGCACCCCTCTTCTTTTGACCTTTCCTCGAAAATTTCTAATTGAAGTGCCTGTTTGAGGAACTACCTTTAAAAGCTCTTTCAGCGTTGAAATACTCTCAGCTGTTCAAAATTTGGCACCGACCTTCGATTCTTCAAAAGTTTGGCATTCTGCTGAAGGTCATTTTTATTGATGAATAATATTTATTTTTTCTTGCTTAGATATTTTAAGATCAAATTTTAAAAATTTTGTAGTTATTAGCTAGATCAAGTTCTGAAAGGATCTAATTAAATTAAAAAATAATTTATATTATATTATCAGATTTTTACTAGTTTCGTTATATCTATTTATTTGACAAGCTCCTGTTCAATTCCATGTCGTGTATGCGGTGGGTTTGCCATGTTTTGATCGAGGGAGCGTTAGACCACCTTCAGCCTGCTCTACTGAATTCCTTGCCAGGCTCTCAGACCTTCGCGATCGCCGCCTGTGGAGCCCGCTGAGGCGGCGGCGCCGTTTGGTCGGAAACTGCTGGACGGCCGAGACGGCGATGTTGGCAGCTCTCGCGAACGCTTGTTGTCGGCAGAGACCGGTAACCTGGTGGAAGTCATCGGCGTAGATCAATCCTGGCGACCAGTTGAGGGACGATCAGCGATTGGAAGCACGATAACGAAGGAGTCGTCTTCCTTCGATCTCCGTCGGTCTCTCCGTCCGTTCTTTTCTCAACAGAATCGGAAACAGTGTTTATCGTTACCGATCCCGCAAAGGGATAATAGTCATAGGCCCTGTAACTACTGGAGCATGTCAGATGGATAAATAATGGTATTAATGAAAGAAATAAAAGCTGTACGCTGGTCAGTTACCAGGACGACCTCGTAGCAAGCCGTCCAAAAGGAGCCTCTGTGCCAGTCCCCTCTGAGGCACAGCACTTGCATTAATGGCCACTGAAAGTATCTCGCATTAAAAGCAAAGAGAAAGAAAAATCCCCCGGTGGTTTCAATCTTGCACCTACCGCTGCACTCTTGAAACCAGCTCTGGACTGGTGCGCCAAGCACCAACAGCGGCCCCATATTATTTCCTGCAGCGGTTTCGCCGAACAAGAAGATTTTGTACATCGCGATGTTGCAAATTTTATTAAATTTTATTAATTATATATATATTTTATAGTTTAATATGATAAGATAAAATAATTATTAAGAGATAAAATCGTTATTGCGTTGATAATCGTGCGAGGGACTCAGATCAGCCCCATCCCTCCGCCCGCTACGTTACGCGCCCGAGGAACGAGCTAATTAATATGGTCCAACGGGCCGAGCAACCCATAGCTCGGCTCCACCGGGCTTTCCATAGCTCAACTTTCCCCGAGCTTCCTATAGCTCGGCTTCCCCCGAGCTTCCTATAGCTCGGCTTCCACGGGTTTCTTATAGCTCAATATTCCCGAGCTTCCCATAGCTCGGCTCCCCCGAGCTACCTATAGCTCGGCGTCCACGAGCTTCCCATAGCTTGGCTCCCCCGAGCTAACTATAGCTCGGTTCCCCCGAGCTACTCATAGCTTGGCTCCCCCCGAGCTTCCCATAGCTCGGCTCCTACGAGCTACCCATAGCTCGGCTCTCCCAAGCTACCCATAGCTCGGCGTCCACGAGTTTCCAATAGCTCAACTTCCCCCGAGCTTCCTATAGCTCGGCTTCCCCGAGCTTCCTATAGCTCGGCTTCCACGGGTTTCCTATAGCTTGACTTACTCCGAGCTTCCCATAGCTCGGCTCCCCGAGCTATCCATAGCTCGACGTCCCCGAGCTTCCGATAGCTCGGCTCCCCCGAGCTTCCCATAGCTCGGCTCCCCCGAGCTACCCATAGCTCGGCATCCACGAGCTTCCATTGCTCGACTCCCCCGAGCTACCCATAGCTCGGTTCCCCCGAGCTACCTATAGCTCAGCGTCCATGAGCTTCCTATAGCTCGGCTCCCCCGAGCTACCCATAGCTCGGCGTCCACGAGCTTCTTATAGCTCGGCTCCCCCGAGCTACCCATAGCTCGGTCCCCCCGAGCTACCCATAGCTTAGCTTTCCCCGAGCTTCCCATAGCTCGGCTCTCTCGAGCTACCCATAGCTCGGCTCCCCCGAACAATTCATGGCCCGACACACACCTCCGTGGAACCCGATGCTAGAGAGCCCAGGCTTAGCGTAACAGAATCCCAAACAAAGAATCATATCGAGGAGTGGCCTAGGATCTACAATAACGGCCTAGGACCTACGCACTCATCAGATCTCAGGCCATCAGAGGGTCCTCCCAGCCGTCGATCCTCCAATGAACAAGATACGGATCCCACCGGCCTTACAACAGCCTGATTCGAGTCGTCTCCGTATCCTAACAACCTTCGAATCTTCCAGAAGGCGCTCAAGATCCAGGTGATTGCCTATAAATATGACGCTCCCAGATTCTCTCAGGTATGCGCTGACACCCCTGGCTTACCGGCTTACCCTCACTCTCTCACTCCTTCACTGCTCGTCAGCGCTCCCCCAGAGCTCCAATTTGGCCCCCTGGAAGGACTCCCCAGAGAGATCCTTCTCCTTATTTCTGTTGATCGTCGATCCCCACTGACTTGAGCGTCGGAGGGTCTTCTGCGGAGGGCCACCCCCAATGCCTCTCGCGTGAGGACTTCTGTGCAGATCCGCCTAGGAGGAAGCCCAAATCAGGAGGCCGATCGCGCTCGAGTCGAAGGACAAATCCCGGCGGCAACAGATTGGTGCTAGAGGAAGGGTCTCAAGTCCCGTTAAAACTTAAAGAAAGAAGATAAGGATCTCGATCTGGAGTAGAACCTCTCCAATGGCTAATCGGAGAAGAGCAACCTCTGAAGCCCAGGACCAAGTCGTCTCTCAAAGACCTGATCCGACAAGCAATGCGCGCGCAGCCGCCGCCAGTTGAGACCCCATCACCACCAGCCATCCCGGTGACCCAGGATTAGTTCACCACGCAGGTCCAGCAGGTCCAAGCACTGACCCATCTGGTTCAGGAGTGCTTCGCAACTGCCCCTGCTCCATGCCTTCATAAGGAGGCTGCAGCTCCTTTCTCTTCGGCCACCTCCTCTTCTGGTCCGTATGGAGCCGCGGACCCCCCACACCGACCCAAAGGGGACAAACCAGTCCCATGAGGCGGCTACAATAGGGATCCTCCCAGATCTCGGCGAGCCCGATCCCTCTCTCCGGTATCCTCCCACCATGATTCGACGCCATCCCCGCACTCTCCTCGCCCAGCTCCTCCTCTTACATCTGAAGAGGAGATTCGTCGACAAATCTGGGAGATGCGTCAGGAGCTGGACGCCGCCAAGCAGGCCCATCCGCCTCAGCCCAAGGCAGAGCAGGGCATCCCTTTCTCCAAAGGGATCATGGAGGAAGTGATTCCCTCCCATGTTAAGCTGCCCGCCATCGAGCCCTACCATGGCTCTTCTGATCCGATGATCATCTCAGTAGCTTCGGTCAATAATGATGTTTCACGGAGCATCCGACGTGATCCTCTGCCGCGCCTTTCCTTCCACCCTCAGAGGATCTGCCCGAACCTAGTTTAACGCCTTGAAACCAGGTTCCATTGATTCATTCGATGAGCTGAGCCATCTTTTTATTGGCTAATTCGTTAGTAGCCATTATCATCGACAAAGGTCCAACTCCCTCTCTGAAGTTAAGCAGAGAGAGGGGGAGTCCTTGAGAAATTACCTTGGCCATTTCAACAAGGCCATACTGGAGGTGGACCACCTTAATCATGAGATGGCTATGTCCGCCCTAGCGGGGGAGTTTTGAAGGAGAGCGACTTCTACCTGGCGATGGAAGTCAGCTACCCCTCAAACCTCTCCGATATGATGGCCCTGGCAGACAAATACGCCAGAGTCGAGGAGTCACGGAGAGCTGCCCGCACCGAGCTGGCGAAGAAGAAAGAACCTAAAGGTTCCGATAGGCACCGGCCCGTCCGTCAGCCAAGCCCACCTCGTCGCCAGAGAGCTCCCCCGTCGCCGCCGAGAAATCGCTCCCGGAGCCCACCCAGGCGATTCGACTGGTACACTCCACTGACTGTACCCAGGGCAAATCCTCATAGAGATAGAGCGCCAGCTCCCCCGGCCAGCCCCTCTCCGAGGGAACCCAACTCGAAGGGACCCCGCCAAATACTGCCGCTATCATCGGGAGCACGGCCACGACACTGAGGAATGCTGGCAGCTAAAGAACGAAATTGAGAGGCTGATCCAGCGGGGCCGACTGAATCAGTTCAGGAGGGCGCCTGAGCCAGGGCAAGGAGGTGATCGCCAGCCCGAGCCTCAGCAGCCTCCTCCTCCTCCCAATCCACCCATGATCGGCCATATTAACATGATTGAAGAGGCCGGTGGCTCGAGCTCCAGAAATGATGATGAAGGCTCGGCGCCAAAGAGAGCACGAACGGGCGAGCTCTCCTTCTCCAACGATGATCTCCAAGGGATACAGTTCCCACATGATGACGCACTGGTTGTATCCCTCAATTTAAATAACTATGATGTAAGCCGGATCCTCATTGACAGTGGAAGTTCCATGAATATTTTGTACCTTATGTGTTTGCCAAGATGAGATTGCTCATGGAAAACCTCTGAGCCGTGGATTCTACCCTAATGGGGTTCACCGGCGATGTTATCATCCCAGAAGGGGGTCGTAACCTTAACGGTTCGGGCAGGAACTTGGCCCCTTGTGGCCACTGTCCACACGACTTCCTAGTGACTAAGCTCAGGTCGCCCTACAATGCCATATTTGGAAGACCCGGCCTGATGTCTCTCAAAGCCATTGTCTCCATCCCACACCTGTCTATGAAATTCCTCGCCGGGCATGGAATTGGTGTCATCCGAGGAAGCCAAACTATGGCTCGGCAGTGTTTTGTCACTAGCCTTCAGTCCAGAATGCCTGAAGTTGATGGGCTGGATGCTCGGGAGGACTTCGCTGAGCAACGGGGGAGCCAGCCGAAGAACTGGAAGAATACCACTGGACGAGGCTCGTCCCGACCGAGCCGTAAGGATCGTCGCTGCTGAAAGGCGAATCTCGGCGGGAGCTGATCAAATTTCTCTGAAGCAACGCTGATGTCTTCACCTGGTCTGCCTTCGACATGCCAGGAATCAGCCCCGAAGTCCTCGTCCACCACCTTAACGTGGACGAGATGTGCCGGCCCGTCAAGCAGAAGAAGAGGAGCTTTGCACCAGAACGGCAGAAGCTATTGAAGAGGAGGTCGATAAACTCATCAAGGCAAACTTCGTCCGAGAGGTGAATTATCCAAATTGGCTATCAAATATCATCATGGTGAAGAAGTCGAATGGCAAGTGGCGGATCTGCATCGACTTCACTGACCTCAACAAAGCATGCCCGAAGGACAGCTTCCCTCTCCCCCGGATTGACCAACTTGTGGATGCCACCTCGGGTCATCAAATGCTGCCATTCATGGATGCCTACTCCAGCTACAACCAGATCCGGATGGCCCCCGAAGATGAGAAAAAATTGCCTTCATAACCGACCAAGGTACTTACTGTTACCATGTTATGCCTTTCGGTCTAAAAATGTAGGAGCCACCTACCAAAGGCTGGTCAACAAAGTATTTAAGAAACAAATTGGCCAGAATATGGAGGTATACGTCGACGACATGCTGGTTAAAAGCAAAGAGGCATCGCAGCACATCAAGGATCTCTCGGAGAGCTTCGCGACACTCCGCAAATATCAGATGAAGCTCAACCCAACTAAGTGCGCCTTCGGCGTTAACTCCGGGAAGTTCCTCGGCTTCATGGTCTCCCAGCGAGGTATCGAAGCTAACCCCCAAAAGATTCAAGCTCTCCAGCAGATGGTGCCCCCGGCGTCAATTAAAGAAGTCCAGCGCCTAACCGGGAGGATAGCGGCCCTTAACCGCTTCGTGGCGCTCTGTCGAAAGATGCCTCCCCTTCTTCAAAACTCTCCGGTCGGCCAAAAATTTCCAATGGACTTCCGAATGCCAAAATCATTTGAAGACCTCAAAAAGTACCTCAGCTCTCCCCCACTCCTCAGCAGTCCAAATCATGGGGAGACATTGTTCCTATACTGGCTGTCTCGGAGTGTGCGTTTGTTCGGTGCTGGTCAGAGAAGAAAACAAGGCCAAAAAGCCGATTTATTACGTCACAAACTGCTCCGTGACGCAGAGATGAGGTATAGTTGGATTGAGAAGATGGTGTTGGCCTTGATCACCTCAGTTCGGAAGTTGCGGCCATACTTCCAGGCGCATTCTGTGATAGTCCTGACTGACCAACCCATCATGGCGGTGGTCCACCGCCCGGAGACATCAGGAAAAATGACTAAGTGGGCTGTCGAGCTGAGCGAGCATGACATCCATTTTTAGCCTCGCCCAGCCATCAAAGCTTAGGTGCTAGCCGACTTCTCCTCGAGTGTACCATCCCAGAGGACGGCTTCACCCCTGACTCCCCCGAGAAACCAAAATCTGGCGCCCGATGGCTCCTCCATGTTGACGGGTCATCCAACGCCCATCGCTCCGGTGCGGGTTTGGTTCTCACCAGTCCAGAGGGGGGACTTTTGAATATGGCATCCGCTTCTCCTTCCCGGCCTCCAACAACGAAGCTGAGTATGAAGCCCTGTTGGCCGGTCTCCGGATCGCCCGCAAACTTAAGGTGGAGAAACTGAATGCCTTCACGACTCCCAGCTGGTGGCAGGCCACGTGCGAGGGGAGTTCGAGGCTCGGGAACCGAACATGATTCGATATCTCCAAGAGATGCGGAGCCTACTCTCCTATTTCCTCGAATTTGAGATCATTCAGATTCCTAGATCTAAGAATGCCCATGCCGACCTGCTGTCTCGACTGGCGACCGCGGAGTCAATGGACGTCGAACAAAAATTCCAACTGGAGACCTTGGAGAGACCTAGTATCGCGGAAGCTGATCGAGTGATGCAAGTTGAGGCGAACCATCATGATTCGACCCCATCCTGAAATACCTCAAAGAAGGGTCGCTCCCGGCCGATCGAAGGGAAGCTAGAAGGCTAAAACTGCAAGCCACCCACTATGTGCTAATTGATGACCAGCTCTACAAGTGGTCCTTCTCTATGCCACTGCTCAGATGTCTCCGCCCATCCGAAGCTGATTACGCCCTTCGGAAGGTGCACGAGGGGATTTGTGGCAACCATCTGGGAAGCCGATCCCTGTGCCACAAGGTGCTGCGTCAAGGTTACTATTGGCCAACCATGCAAAAGGATGCAGACGACCTTGTCCGAGCTTGCGACCCATGCCAAAGGCACTCAAGCATTCAGAGTCTTCCCTCCGCCAACCTGGTCCCCATATCCTCCGCTTGGCCCTTCGCCAAGTGGGGAATGGACATTCTCGGCCCATTTCCGCTCGCCACGGGGCAACGGAAGTTCTTGTTCGTCGCCATAGATTACTTCACCAAATGGGTCGAGGCGGGACAGTTGCACAAATAACCGAGGCTCGGGCCAAGGATTTCGTATGGAAGTCCATTATCTGCCGCTTCAGCCTCTCGCACACTATCATCACTGACAACGGCAGGCAATTCAACAATCCGAAGTTTCTCCAGTTCTGCGAGGAGCACGGGATCCACACACCTTACCTCGGTCGGGCATCCGTAGGCCAACGGGGCAGCCGAAGTAACCAACGGACCCTGCTTCAAGGGATCAAAGCTCGACTCTCCAGAGCCCGAGGCAGGTGGGCAGACGAATTGCACCATGTCCTGTGGGCCTACCGTACCACCCCGAGAGTACCCACAGGTGAAACCCCATTCTGAATGGCCTTCGGCACAGAGGCCATCATCCCCGTGGAGATAGGGCTCCCTTCTCTGCGGGTGGAAAGCTACTCGGAAGAAGCCAACGATGAGCAGCTCCGCACCAACCTTGACCTGGTAGAGGAGATCAGAGAAAAGCTCGGATCAGAGTGGCTGCCTATCAGCAAAGAGTGGCCCGCTACCACGCCTCCAGAGTCAAAGGGAAAGCTTTCTTGTCTGGCAACCTCGTTCTTCGGAAAGCATCTGTCTCCAAACCACTGGAGCAAGGAAAGCTGGCCCCAAACTGGAAGGCCCTTACCAAGTAGTGGAGATCGTCGGACCTGGGACCTATAAGCTGCAAGATCTAAGCGGAAGATCCATCCCTCGGACGTAGAGTTCGGACAATCTTCGCAAGTATCACCAGTAGGGTACGCCCTCTACAGGCTCGCCTTCTTAAATTTTTGTCGACAAAATGTTTCATAATTCATGACATAAATCACACAAATTATATCACCGAAAAATGAAGAGAAACAGATGTTGCTTACTAATCCTTGGCACGACGAGTTACCTATTTAAAGTAGGAGAATCTCCGAACCTCGGCAGGGCCGAGCAACAATTCTCCGAACCTTGGCAGGGCCAAGCAACAATTCTTCGAACCTCGGTAGGGCCGAGCGATAATTCTCCGAACCTCGGCAGGGCCGGCAACTATTCTCCAAACCTCGGCAGGGCCGAGCAAATATTCTCCAAACCTCGGCAGGCCGAGCAACTATTCTCCGAACCTTGGCAGGGCCGAGCAATAATTCTCCGAACCTCGGCAGGGCAGAGCAACTATTCTCTGAACCTCGGCTGGGCCGAGCAACTGATCTTCGAACCTTGGCTGGGCCGAGCAACTGATCTCCGAACCTCGGCTAAGCTAAGCAACAAGTCTCCGAATCTTGGTTGGGCCTAGAGATGAATTCTAAAGCCCTGGCAAAAACTGAAGCACGCAAACCTTGATCAAAGCCGAAGGACTCCCGAACAGTCCCCAAAACATTCGGTCAGTTCAAAAATGCACACCGTGCAAAACCGCCAACAGACACAAAGTCTACGCCTTTAGCAAATTCCTAAAGGCCTCGGCAGGCCCTACACGGCCGCCCGCGAACCCCAGACAAAATCGGGGAATCCCCCTACTGCTAAATTCTCAGATGATATCCCTGTATCTTACCACCCAAGCGCCTGTCTCGCTCCACAAACGAGACCATGACTTAGCGCGTAAGCCCACGGGACCACCCAGGTCCCCCATCGGTTCAAACAAAGCGAGCGTTTTACCTCTTTTGTGGGCTAAACGACGATCTCATCAGAGAACAATAAACTGCCAAAAAAGACCTTTTTCTTTATTAATTGTAAGAAAAAGGTACAGAAAGAAAGAGAAAAGTATAGAAAGAAATATGGCCTTCGCAGAGGCCTAACGTCTCCCCCTAGGAGCTGCCGGGTCTTCCACACGCGGGACAGCTCGGCGACTTATTGGCGGAGGGAAGCAATCTCCCCCTCCTATCGGTGTACAACCCGGTGAAGGGCCTCGGTCTCCCTCGTGGAGACGGCGAGGTACTCCTTGACCGCCTTCTCAAGCTGCTCGTGGCTTGCGAAGGCTGACGCCAAGGCCAGGCCGTCAACCATGACGGTGGAATGGCTCCCCTCAGAGCCCCCACGACCGTTGTTTGCTATGCCTGATCCATTGGAAGATTGCCCTCCACCCTGAGAAGCCATGTCGAGAGCTGTCGAGAGGCTAACCAAAGGAATGGTAAACACTGGCCTCCCTGTCACCCGTATTTATACCCCTCAGGCAAGCATCTCGATCAGTCAGGTCATAAATACCGACCTATGAGCATCGGCCGCGTGTCGCCGCTTTGACAGGCGCCCACAGGACGCGAGGGGTCGTGCTCCTTCCCGAGGGAAATCGGTAAATGTCGACGAATTACTCGGGAACCCCTCTCCTTCTTTAGAAACTAGGTTCCTCCCAATCTGCCGGGCCCCTGCGGAGTAAATGCCCTCAAAACTCCTCCAAATTGCCTTAAATCGGCCATCCTTTGGAAAGCGCGAAAAGAAAAAAGAGCGCCAGTAGCCGACGGTGGCTCGCTTCCTCGGAAGTAGCCAAATCATAAATGTCGGGCGTACCCATGCGCCGCCATTCCGCTTTGGCGTTCCATGCCAAAATCTCGCAGGAACCAGATATCATGAATCTCGGTGGAAACCAAGTCATCCCTCTGAGCCATAATTCTCCGAACCTCGGTAGGGCCGAGCCATAAATCTCCGAACCTCAGCTGGGCCGAGCAATAGTTCTCTGAACCTCGGCAGGGCCGAGTCATAAATCTCCGAACCATGGCAGGGCCGAGCCATAAATCTCCGAATCTCGGCAGGGCCGAGTAATAAATATCTGAGTTTCGGCCAAAGTTAAGTAATATGTTCCACTACCGAACAATCTCCAGGGTTCCATCTGAATTCAGGCAGCATATGAGCCCCGACTAGATCGGATAGCACGGAACCCTCGGCCAAGAACGAATGATATCCCTGCGCCTCGTTTCATCGCCAACAACAACTCTCGGCACAAAAGAAAGAAACTAAGAGAAAGAACAAAACTTTCTTTATTACCATCGAAACCAATTACAACCGCCTGAAAGGCATTACAAGTCATTGAAATGCATAAAATAAAAACGGGTACATAACTCGGGCAAACTGCTCCAAAGCAGCTTCGGGCAACTATGATGCTTCGGCATCCGGTCCAACAAAACAGGCAAGCCACGAACCAGTCAGCTCGAGCCGATAATGAGCGGACGACATGGCCCAACCGTTGCGACCAGCTTCGGTTAATAATGATATCTCGGCGACCCAACCGAGATATCAGAGAAATCAAAAAGGGTGGATGGGTTTTTGCCCCAAACCACCCAACCAAAGGGCCCTCCGACGAGTAGGAAGGAAGCTCGCGGACCCTGATACCAGGGCACTCCCCCAAATCTAGTGTGTACAGCTAGCCATTGCCCAAGTCGAAAGGCAATGTACCAGCAAGCGACACACCATCACCCCCTCCTCACGTGGCAAAAGATTCCCCGGGCGGACGAGCCAGGGATCCGGGCCAGGGAGGAGGAGAAGTTCACGCGAGCCATGGGGAGCCCGCGTACACTTCCTACCCTACGTCCCCAAGGGGAACCACAAAGGTCACACGGGAAGCGTATATGTGTGCTCTCCATGCGATCTCTGCGAACCTCCTGTGTGCTCTCCATACGATCTCCGGAGCTCCTTTCTTGAGGGCAAGCCGCCCCGCGGCTCCTTCATCACCCCAGCTGTCCGGAGGACAGCGACGACTTGCAGGAGGAAAGCCGGTCCTCCCGCTCTAAGCCTCAAAGAAACAGGCATTGTGTGCGCCTCCACCGTTTACAAAAAAGAAAACTTTGGGATGGCCCAACAGCCCTCTTTTCCCTTTTTATAGGCGAAGATGGACCGGGAACAACTATCAGAGCGGAAAGCCCTGGGATTCAAAACGCCAAGCCCACGCCACCACGTGACCTCCTGAAATGAAAACAGCCCCACAATGCGCGCCAAGCGTATCTCTCGAGCCATGATGCATACCAAAAGATTGCCTCTGATCCCAGATCACGAGCTTTAAATGCAGAAAATCGTCCGCCGATCTGGCAGATACTGGCGGATCCGAGGGATCGCCCTATGAAAACGACATCCTCCAATGGCAAAAAAGCACCTGCACCACACGCCAAAGCAGCCCACGGGAAAGATCAACATAGCACTGGTTCGTTGGAAAGTGCTGAGCGACCTTTTGCTGGCCGCAGAGCCGTACCACCCACTTCGGTGAAACGAAAATCGACCCGCCTTGGAAAGGACAAAACGCTGACAGGGGTAATAAATGGATGCAAAGGCCAAACCCACTCTTTACCAGAAAGAATAAAGGGGTGACAGCGAAGGTTCAACAAACCCCCCCTCTCTTTTCGTCGAGGCGCGACCGCAGTCTGGCCACTGGCAAGGTAGATTCCCTCGGCCCTACCGAGCTACTTTGTCCCTCGGCCCTAGCGAGCTACACCATCCCTCGGCCCTAGCCGACTACTTTATCCCTCGGCCCCCAGCCGAGCTATTTCATTCTTCGGACTTAGTCGAACCACTGAGTCATTCGGCCTAAGCCGAATTGAATCGTCTCTCAACCTCCCTTTCTACCAGGCTATGTTGTCGCTCGACTCTTTCGTCGGGGCAATCCCTATGCCTTGGCCTCGACTAGGATGCTCTTTCAAAACTCGAGACAGGAAAACATCCATGAAAGACAAACAAAATGAAAAACGGTTGATCCGTTTATTGATTTCCAGTCAAACTACAAAACAAAAGAAAGAAAAATACACATAGCCCCAAAGGGTCAAGACTTGGGATCAGGCCCAGCATCTCCTATGGCAGCGCCAGCGGGGGCGTCGCTTGGACCCCCCTTCTCGATGGTGTCTTGCCGGGATACCTCGGCGGCAACGTCTACTCCCAGAACAGCTTCGAGATCGATGTCAGAAATCTCTCCATATTTGTCTTCCTCGACCCCCGGGGTGCGTGCCTCATAATACTCGGCCTCCAAACAGGACAGGTCCAGGTCAGGATAAGTCTGGGCGATCTTAGCCCGTGCCTCCTCTTTGCGAGCTGGAATGCATCGGCGCAGGCCGCCCTGCGTTCATCGGCAAACTCGGTAGAGTTCTTGTACTCCTCCACCGCTGAAGAGACCCGCGCGTTTGCCTCGGCTAATTGTTTCTCCAATTCGGAGATCCTTGGTGCCTCGAGGCCGCCTCCTCTCCCAATGCCGCTAACCGCCCCTGAAACTCTTGGTTCACCCTGTTCAACTGCAGATAAAAAGCCAAGTAAAGCGAAAGTCGAAAGACCAAAATGGGTAAAACGAATAGCGCCCTACCTGCTCCTCCCGCCGGGCTAGCTCTCCCTCCAGCACTTGGACCCTATTGAGAACTCTAGCCTGGCCGATTGGTTTTGGCGAAGGCTCTCTTTTAGCTCATCCACCCGGGACTGGGTTTCTCCAATTTCTTGATGGGCATAGTCGAGCTCGTCAGAAAGTCGGGCAGCTCGTTCGTTCGACCATTTTAGTCGATCCTTTTTGTCGGTGAGCTCTTTATTTAGGCGTGTGAGGTGGTCCTGCTACCGCCGGCACTTATGCTCTTCCTCCTCGAGCCTTTTGATCCAGTTGACCTTATCCTCGGCATGGCTGGCTTTCAACTGATCCCACCTTTTTATCAAAAACTGTTGCATGGATTTGACCTTGCTCTCGTGCTCCGCCTTGGCCTGAGAAAGCTCCAGACTAGCCTTCTCGGACTGCTCACGGAAGCCTTGGAGCTCACTGACCTGTGTAGCGAGTTGAGAGGCTCTCTCCCTCTCAACTGCCAGAATCCTGCGAGCCTCATCAAGCTCCCTCTGACGGACCACCAGGGCTCGGGAAAGTTTATCTGAAGAATCCACCCTCCTTGAGGTGATCGACCTCCTGGCGGGCCCGAGCCCAGGCCCCAACAGACAGATGCAAGCGCCATTTCAGTGCCCTCATGATCAGGGCGTTCTGCAAAGAAAGAAGATTGCATACATAAAGAATGCAGTCGAACTAGCTGACTAAAGACCCTACATCAGTGCGATTACTTACCCGAGATGCGTAATCTCGGGGAGAAGAAAAGCCTCATCCGGCGCCCCGTGGATCTAAAGGCCATCTCAACAAGGTCCTCTGGATAACTCCCTTCCGTCGAGGAACTCTCTCCCCCTGGAACGCGGACCGCATCAGAGCGAAAACTTGGCACTCACCTCCGGGTCGCGTAGGTGAAAGTCTGCGCTCAGGGAGCCAACCTGGGCACCTGCGACCCATGAGCCCCTCGGTAGGCCAGCTTCCACCACCAGAGCCCTCGTTTGAGAAGCCTCAGGCACTGCGACTCCGACGAGGGGAGCCCCGGTCCGAACATCCCCTTCGCTTGACGGCTCCCCTCTTCCTCCTTCTTCTCCTCCTTCTCCTTCTTCCTCCTCTTCTGCTTCTACCTCCTCGGAAATCCCCTACCCACAACAGACTCTTCAGGAACTTCGGCTCCCCCCGGAGCCTCCTGTGCCTCGGCGGAAGGCCCTTCAATAGAAAGCCCCCCGCGAGTTTCGATCGCTGGTTCGGCCATCTCCTCGTCGCTGCTGACTCTCCTACCAGCGGCCCAGGCCGAACCTCAGCAGCCGTAACCGCTTCCCCCACCTCGATGGAAGCGGAGGTCGCTCCCACCTCCGCCTGTAACCTCTCCGAACCACTGGCCTCCAATGAGGGAGACTGAACCGCCCCGCCTGCGGGGGCCCCCAAGCCAACCGGCGTCTCTCCCTCGCCATCGTCGGACAGAACGACGATGGGCGGGGAGGAAATTCTAGCAGCCTCCTCTGAAATCCCTGCGACATCCGACTTTCACCTGCCGGACAGACCCTCCTCCGCCGCCGAAAGATCATGCCGCCGGAACCTCGATGCCTCCGGTCCGCGCGACGAGGAGCGCCGGTCATCACCGTCTCTCCCGATCCCCTAGGGTGGGAGCCAGAGGGGCGGAGCCTCTTCTCGGCCCGATGCTTGTGCTGCTGAGCCGGATCTCCTACGACGCTTTCCCAGCTCCTCCCTCATCTGGTCTGCGAGCGCCGACTTTTCGGCTACAGGAGCAATGTGATTCGCCCATTAGCTCGCACAAAAATCGAAGATGGAGTCACATTAAGCTATTGGCTACGAAGTGAAACTCACGCGAGGATCAACAGGACTCAGGCGGCCGCGAAGAGAGCATCCTCCGATAGAAGAACACTAGCCGGAAGCGCTCGATCGCGCGCAATACGATCAAATCCCTTTTCTCCGACTCGGTTAACTCCGGGTGTGCTTCCGATCCTTTACGTATTGCCCCCATACCCGGGGAACTCCGAGCCGATATTCCCCGTGACGATGAAGAATCGCGACTTCCACTCCTTTATAGACGACGGGTTATCGGAGATCATCTTGAAGGACCTCCGGGGGCCGATGTAGGCCACTCTGAGGCCTTCCCGGAGACCAGATTGAAGCATACCCTGAACATCGGAAGGGTCGCAGTCACTCCAACACGGTTGCACACGAGATGAACCCGATGAGGTTGCACCAACTGTTGGGGGCCACCATTGTGAAGCATATATTGTAGAACTTCATCACCTCTCGCACCAGCGGATGAAGAGGAAACCTAAGGCCCGCCCTCAAACTTTCCTCGTAGCAGAACGCTCCGTCTCCCAATCCGGATGTTACCCTATCCTCAGCCGTTGGGAGCAGCAAGGTAACATCCTGGGGGATCTTGTACAGACGGCGTATCCGCTCTAGGTCCGCCAAAGTCACCTCTGAAGCCTGATCACTCGGACTCACCATGTCTTCAATCGCAAGAGACGCTGAGCAACAGATTGCTGTGAAAATAGAAAGACGAAGCTCTCTAAGGGAAAGCGTGAGAACACTACAAATAGGGAGGGCGCCGCCTCGACTCCATTTTTCCCAAGGAAAACTGCCTCAGGGTGAAGACGAGGCATTCCAACCGAGACATCCAGAACCGCCACTACGGGGCCGTGAAAATCGAGATCTCCTACGTGGCACCTTCCCAGCTATTGCCTTCGCCCTTGACGGATCCACCTCGAAAAGGCAAACGGCCCCACCGCATTAATTAGGGCACTATCAAACACGTCCCCCCGTTCGGATTGCGCCACCTAAGTCTATACTCCCTACGCCCGAACCTACGCTTCGAACTAGGGAGTGGGGGGCATGTGTTGAGGGGTAAAATCGTGATTGCGTTGATAACCATGCGAAGGGCTAAGATCAGCCCCATCCCCCCGCCGCTACATTACGCCGAGGAACGAGCTAACTAATATGGTCCAACGGGCCGAGCAACCCATAGCTCGGCTCCACCGGGCTTCCCATAGCTAACTTCCCCTGAGCTTCCTATAGCTCGGCTTCCCCAGAGCTTCCTATAGCTCGGCTTCCACAGGTTTCCTATAGCTCGACTTTCCCCGAGCTTCCCATAGCTCGGCTCTCCCGAGCTGCCCATAGCTCGGCGTCCCCGAGCTTCCCATAGCTCGGCTCCCCCGAGCTACCTATAGCTCGGTTCCCTCCGAGCTACCTCGAGCTATCCATAGCTCGGCCCCCCGAGCAACCCATAGCTCGGCGTCCATGAGCTTCCCATCTCAACTTCCCCCGAGCTTCCTATAGCTCGGCTTCCCCGAGCTTCCTATAGTTCGGCTTCTACGTTTCCTATAGCTCAACTTCCCTGAGTTCCCATAGCTCGGCTCCCCGAGCTACCTATAGCTCGGTCCCCGAGCTCCCATAGCTCGGCGTCCCGAGCTTCCATAGCTCGACTTTCCCGAGCTTCCCATAGCTCGGCTCCCCCGAGCTACCCATAGCTCGGCTCCCCCGAGCTCCCATAGCTCGACATCCCGAGCTTCCCATAGCTCGGTCCCCCGAGCTACCCATAGCTCGGCGCTCCCCGAGCTTCCCATAGCTCGGCTCCCCCCGAGCTACCCATAGCTCGGCTCCCGAGCTTCCCATAGCTCGTCCCCCGAGCTACCCATAGCTCGAGCTTCCCATAGCTCGGCTCCCGAGCAATTCATGGCCCGACACACACCTCCGTGGAACCCAATGCGGGAGAGCCCAGGCCTAGCATAACAGAATCCCAAACAAAGAATCATATCGAGGAGTGGCCTAGGATCTACAATAATGGCTTAGGACCTACGCACTCATCAGATCTCAGGCCATCAGAGGGCCCTCCCAGTCGTCGATCCTCCAACAAATAAGGTACGGATCCCACCGGCCTTACAACAGCCTGATTCGAGTCGTCTCCGTATCCTAACAACCTTCGAACCTTCCAGAAGGCGCTCAAGATCCAGGTGATTGCCTATAAATATGACGCTCCCAGATTCTCTCAGGTATGCACTAACACCCCTGGCTTACCGGCTTACCCTCACTCTCTACTCCTTCACTGCTCGTCGGCGCTCCCCCAGAGCTCCCGGTTGGCCACCCCTGGAGGGACTCCTAGAGAGATCCTTGTCCTCATTTTGTTGATCATCGATCTCTACTGACTTGAGCATCGGAGGGTCTTCCGCGGAGGGCCACCCCCAACGCCTCTCGCGTGAGGACTTCTGTGCAGGTCCACCCAGGAGGAAGCCCATATCAGAGGCCGATCGCGCCCGAGTCGGAGGACAGATCCCGGCGGCAACAATAATAAAGATCATGCATGATTATAAATTTGTAAGTGACATGCTATTTTTGATGGAACGGGACGAAATGGAATGTCTTATCTTTCAAAAAAAAATATTAAGATATTCTAATTTACGATACCTATTCAAAAAAAATGTTAAGACAACTTTATTATATTTTGATCAAAAAAATTTTGACATTTCAGTTATAAAATTATGACATCGTAGCTATAAAATTATGACATCCATTCAGAAAATCAAAAAAAAAAAATTACAACACCCTATTTATAAATTTACGATAATGTAATTATAAAATTATGATACATATTTAGAAAATATTAAGATAAAGCTTTACAATATCTCGGTCAAAAAAAATTATACCCCAGTTGTAAAATTACGATACCATAGTTATAAAATGATGACACCTATTCAGAAAGTTGAAAAAATTACAAAATCCGAGTTGTAAATTTACGACACCATAGATATAAAATTATGACACCTATTCGAAAAATGATAAGGCAAAGTTTTACGACATTTCGATCAAAAAAAATTATGACATCCTAGTTGTAAAATCATAACACCGTAGTTATAAAATTACGATATTCATTCAGAAAGCTAAAAAAATTTACGACACCCCATGTGTAAATTTACGATACTATAGTTATAAAATTATGATACTCATTCAGAAAACATGCGTTGTACCGTCTCTGATCTATATATAAATTTCAAAAAAAAGTTGAATGGGTATTAATGCACGTCATGCTCAAAATTTAAGATCGTATTTAGCTATCTTATTTCGTTTATTCGTCAAGTTATGTAGGATTTATGTGGACTAATAAAAAAGAGCGATGTAATTTACATAGAATTTGCTGCATCGGAGGCTATATACAAAAACTTTTCTTTCGGGAAGGAAACGCTAACCCAACTCATGAACGCATGCTAGCCAGTCGACAGTGTAACAACCCGAGTCCACTGCATAGACCCGTTTCATTACGAAAAAGCAAAATGGATAAGGTCCACACCAACTTGGGCCATCATAACCTAAAAGAAATCCAATTGATACTTGTCCATCTTCTTTAATTGGTTATAAACTATACAACCAACTCTCAATTTTTCGATGTGGAACTATTGAAAGGGGCATCATAATCTACCCCCTTACAGAGGCTATGTCCTCGTCGCCACAGGCACATGATCGTAACCATCAGACAGACAGGATTCTAGAGGTGGGATCGTAACCAACAGGCAGGATTCTAGAGATGGCTTTCATCCCATGGATATAGCATTTTGCCTTGTATGACACTTAGCTTCTGCATTTCGTCTGATGCATGGCTCTGATACCATATTGTAACGATCTGGGCTCGCTGTACGAATCCATTTTGTTACTGAAAAATAAGAAAGATAAGGTTCACATCAACTTGAGCCACTATACCTTAAAAGGATTCAATTAGTATTTGTCCATCTTTTTATCGGATTATTGAAAAGAGCATCACAACAAGGCTATGAATTCTGGCATCAGTGAGCATCTACCAGTGAAAATGAATGCGCCATGCCATGGCTTGCGGTTCATAGCTAGGAGCGGTTAGTGGCAGGCAACCAACTTTAAGTGAGATATGGTATCCTTGTGATTGAACAAATAATTTATCTTATGATAAATTAATTTATTTATATTATTTCTTATCTTTTTTTTTAACTAAAATTATAGCTGATAAATGACTAGATCATACCTTATATGAAAAAAAGTATTAATATTTCATCCACTTGATGTTAATAACATGAGTAATCCTACTCCTTTTTATTGAACTATCTGTTTAACTTTATTTTCGATAGTAATCTAGTCTCCAATGACTGTTAAGCACTAATATTCAAGGGCCTACACGAGAGAGTTGATGCAATGTACGTAGGTTATGTTGAGAAAGTAACATGTCCAGTGCTTTCCACTGCCAAGCTGAAGAGGCGTGCATGCATGCATGCATGCGTTATATAGTCACATGATAACATGACCATAGTATACCATTGCCCAATATTCCATGCGACCTCAATCTCATTGATTGGATTATCTTGATAATTAATATCTAAATTTTTCATTGACCCAACTTAATCGTTGTAATGCAAAATTCTAGCAGTTGAAGCTTGAGGCCTCTTGTTTTTCTGTTTCATCTTCCCACCTATATATGTTTAGGCATCTAGGGGATCTTCCTAGTCTTAGAACTTGTTCAGAACTGGCTAAGATAAATCAGTTTAAATATATGTTTATAAACCTGAACTAGTTTTAAAACATGAATAGCTTGCCTACTAATTGGTTTAATCCTGATTCTAATATAAACATTAATTATGTGGTTACATACTTTAAAACTAGTTTTATTGTATAGATTTGTACAAAAAATAATTACCATCTTCGAATCAAATTATTATATTAAATTATGAATACATACTTACTGTAATTGGTCATTATTTTTTATAAAAAATGAGAATGAGAATTTTTTAAAAAATTAGGTTGGAGTAAATTTTGATGCGAAAATTAGTTTTGCAAATTAGCTCTGCACTGAAATTTTTATGGATCAATTTTGACTTAAATCTGTTAAAAATAAAACTAGATTTTGATATAAAAAGAGGTTACTAAATAATGTCAGTTTTAAAATCGGGCTCACTATATCTAGTAATTAATTTTATAAGGTTGTCAAACACCCTCGGGACTATAATTAATATCCATATAGATCATGAATATGAAAAAATATTTTGGTATAAAGAATCAAATAAATTTAACACTAAGGATCTAATTCGTGCATGGAATATTCTATTGATTGGAGAGAGACGTAATTAGGGATTACCTGGACTCAGTTACGATTACTAATTTTGCAGGGTTGACGTAGGACAAGTGGACAACCCATCAGTGGGTCCCTACCATCATATCATGACCCCAGTCCTTGTCATGTGAAATGTACTGTGATATCATCACCACTGTGGGATCTCCCTCCTGCTCAATCCAATGCAGCACATTGCCCCAGGTTACTGATAGCTCTCCGTCGATGGATTCTCTCCAAAATCATTGCCATCTTTACGGACTATGTTGCCATGCATTGCGTCCTCTGCTACATTGCCGTCGCCATCTTTTATATGGGATATGGAATCCAACGGATCGTGAGGGAGAGCAGAAAAGAGATATATAAAGGGAAGTTGTGGCCCACTCTCTCGTCATATTTAGGTGACATATTTTCCTAATAGGGTTGCAATGAAGACGTGGCATTATTAGGATCTTTCCTAGATTTTAGAGGGATTGGAGCTCCTCTCCTGTCTCTTTAATAGATATAGAGAGATTATTTTATATTTAATTAATTCTTTTACTGTTTCTCTTCTTGCTTAACATTATCTTTTCAAGTATAGCATTCATGAGCTTTTGAATCAGTAGACATTACAACTAGCATGAGGCGAGGGTAGCCAGCACAGAGGCATCATTTAATTGATAATGTACAAACATTCAGATTAAAGAAGGTACAACAGTTTGGTAGATTTTACCTCATTAAACAAGGTTTGATGGATGAAACTTCAAACTGTACGTATTATTTTTTTTTTAACCTAGAGTTGCTAAACCCAAGCTAGAGTTTGAATTAACCGAGGGAATGAACATGTAATTGGGTCACAAGTCAAATTGCTGGGTCAATCAATGATATCAGATTCATGTTAAAAATAATAAATTATTAAATATATATAAACTTAGATGTAACATCAGAAAAATATGCATAATTATCTAATAATTAATTTTTTAAATATCACTTTTTTAATTATATGGATCTGTACATTGTGCATTAGACTTCAATTACAACATTACTTTTTTGATCTAGAGTCACAAAATCGTGACTTGAGATTGACTTAACCAAGGGATCCAACATGTTATTGGGTCACAAGCCAAATTGCGCTGGGTCAATAAATGAGGTGACATTCATATTGAAAATAATAATTTATCAATATATAAACTTTGATATGACATAAGAAAAATATAAATAATTACTAATAAATTTTAATTTTTAATACCATTTTTTAAATTACTTGCATCTCTACATTTTATAGAAATCATCAATTACAACAAATAAAAATAATCATAAATTATCTAGTTCAAACATTATGATATACAATTTAGAAAACATGTAGAGATTATTAACGTGTTTTGATTATTTTAAATAACAAAGTTTTAAAAATATCTTAATTAATAAAATGAATTGGATTTATTTCTATTTCATTATCTATTAAAGGAAAAAGGAATTGATCAACTCATTCTTTTAATTTATGAAGAATCGATTGATAACTTATTTAAGATACTCTCTTTAGTGTCATAGATATATTGGCTTTGTAGCATTCGGTAGTTGATGGTTCTATTTTATTTTTATCTGGTAACCACTTGTAGATATCTCTCAACCTCTTGAAGATAATCTTAAAATATACATCAAGGAAGTGATAACTATATATCTTTTAAAAATTAAAAAATATGCATCCACTAATTAAGGAAGTGATAACTATATATCTTTTAAAATTAAAAAAAAGACCTATTTTGATGAAAATAGGTGAGATAAGAAAGTTTCCTTCCTGAAGGATTTTCAGATCATTATACAAGAGAAAAATATACGGATCCCTTTCTAAAGGTTTTTTATACATGAGAAAACCATATGGTAGCACCAAAGAGAGATTAGGTCCCTGATTAATAGCAAACATGAGGGCATATACCATTATTGTGCGATTGCTCATTGATTGAAAACACTCAATCAAGATTTTTCGAAGGTAGATTACAAACAGATTTAATGGCTGAAGGTAATTCATTAATTTTGTTATTTCAGTAGTCATGGAGAGGTTCAATCTATTGGTTTTCATCAGATTAGAAAACCAAACTAGTTAAGGAGTCTAGTACACAAGTGTGCCCGTCCAATCGGTTTGCCACCTTGGATCTGATACCTATGGTGATCATATCACTTTACCAAGGGGAAAAAAGTGCTACAAGATATGGTTTAGGAAGAGATACAAGGTGTGGATGGGAATAAAACAAGTCCAACTAAATTATGGACAATGAGAAATTATTGATCATGGGCAAGGTAAAGCTTAGGCTTATTTCTTTTGTTAGCAATTTTATTAGTTTTGATGCGGGATAAAATTATCTTCGCATCAATTGGCAGATGTGGTAGCTGGTAGGACCCACTTATGGGCTCTGATCCATCAACTGCTACACTTAGAAGAAGTCCACTCCTCATTGCAGAAAAGGATAACTACATCAGCTATAAGCTCCGAACCTCGGCAGAGACGAGTGTTGGCCCAGATGGCAATCCAAGAGGAGAAGGGAGTGAATTGGATTCTTAAAAATTTTAACACTTAAAAATAATTTTTCAAAGTGATAGTGCACATTGATATATGCTATGAGTGTGGTGCTAAGAATGCAAAACATAGTATAAAAGATAGAGTAGAAAGAAAGAGAGACAAGCACGATAAATACAAGAAATTTATAGTGGTTCGGTATCAGCTACACCAACATCCACTTTCAAGGAACTCTTGGACTCGCACTATAATCACTCTGATCATAGCAGAGTTGTTTTGTAAGCTCATAATTCAAACTTATTGTTTTACAACGGGATCACAATGAACCTAATCGATTTTCATAGGATCATCAGCACAAAACCTATTACAAGCTTTCAAGCTTGAATAAGGCCAAACTATCTTCCTTGATTCAATCCCTTGATTGAACCAATAAACAAGAATAATAAAAAAATATTTATAACAGAAATAAAGCTTCTCAAATGAGCAAATAAGACAATATAATCAAGATAGAAATAGAAGAGCCTGATTAGAAGATTTCTGAAGTTGGACTTTTCTTCTTTTATTCTTTTTTTATCTTTCTCAAGTTATGCTTGAAGCTTTAGAAGATTCGTTGATATAGAGGCTTTTGAAGAACTAGGGCTCTTTTCTTCTCTTCTTAATTTGATGAAAATCCTTCAAGATGAACTTTCAAATACTTTGGATTTCTCTAAACTCAGTTTCGAACAAAAGGGATTTCAAATTTGAACTCTATTTTCTTTCTTTTCTCTCTTGTGTTCTCTCTTCAAAATGGTCGGATGACTCCTCTTTTATAATCACCTCTATATTCTCTTTTTGATGAAAACTAGCCGTTGAAAATGCTTGAGAATGAGTTTAGCACGAAAATGAAAAAGAGCCGTTGAAATCTGTTGAAAAAAAGTTAGACTTTGGAGTCATTTTTGACACATTTAAAATCTACCTCTGACAGGTTAGAGTCGACTCTAGCTAAACTTGGAGTCAGCTCTAATACAGGATATGCAAAACATGAACATTCGCTCATCGCAGAGTCGGTTCTGACTTTTTGAGGGGTCGACACCTTTTCATGTGGGAGTTAGCTTTAGTGAATGCAAGAGCCAGCTCTATTGAAGCTACAAAAAATAACTCTTTGTATAACCATTAGAGTCGGCTCTAATTCTCTGCAAGAGTTAGCTCTAATTCAACGCACAAATGAGACTTTCTGTCTTTTTGATGGAGTCGGCTCTAATCTTTATAGGAGTCAGCTCTAATCCGTATCGAAAGTGTCAAACTGTTCTAATACACTCTAGAGTTGACTCTAATACTTCTAGAGTCGGCTCTAAATATTGAAACTTGACACTTGACATCAGATATGGTGTTAAACTCAAATTTTCTTGGATTTTGACTAATTAAACATTTTAAATTTCTAAAATACTTAATCAAAATCGTTAGTAATATAAGAAATATACTTATGTGATTTTTGTTATTCATCAAAATCAATAATTGGGTCAACAATCTTTCCCTTTTTGATGATGACAAAAACACTGAGTATATGCATATAAAGTTAAAGCATAAACTACAACTTAAATAACTTTTCAATTAGAATGATAGGAAACAGAATTTTAATAACTTCATTTCAAATTTGTAGCTCAACTATTCCATGAATTCAAAAATATTATCCAATGATTCATACTATTCAAATTAATCAATTCAATTCAATAATTTAAATTTGATAAGTTCTAAATCTAAGCTTCCCCTATGTATGTGCATGATATATACAATCAATATGCATATACAAATCTTTCCCTTTTTGTTATCAACAAAAAAGTTAAGGAAGCATAGGATAGACCTCACTCAGGATGAGATACAAATCAACCAATTTAGAATCAAGAAGATAATTATTTCAAAAAGATTAAAGAAATTTCATTAATTCATCAGCATTCCATACATTTTTATTGATTACATAAAATAAAGTACAAGTCAAGTGAAGTACAAACTAAGTGTGAAACAAGCATAGAACAACAACATAACTTTCAGTTAAATCCTAAGTACAAGCTCGGATTTCTATGAGATTCTAACTATAGATTTCTAAAGGTAAACTAAGGTAAGTTGTTGGGTTAGCTGGATTGGCTGGATCTGCAAGAAAGGAAGGGGAACATTCACTTCAAAATTTTAAAAACCTTTTCAATGTTGCCAAGATCTGTCCCATTCCATCCTTCCGAGTCTTCAAAAATTTATTCAATAACATCTCAGCTTTGGAAACAGCTACATCAATTTTGCCTTAAACTCTGCATTACATTTGGAGTAGATGTCCGAATCATCACCAATACCTCTGACTTTATCAAAAATGATTTGCAATTCTATTTTTAAACTGTCAGCCGAGATATTGATTGAACTTTCAATCCTCTCTACTTTCTCCTCCAAAATGTAAACCAGCTGCCTTATCCCCAAAATCTGATCTCGAAAGTTTTTATTAATCCTTTCTTCTTGCTCGACAAGTGTAGCTTTCATTATCTCTCTAAATTGCTCAACTTGCTCAGTAGAGAAAGCAGAGGAAGGTCTAGTTGACGCAGCCGATGGTGGTGCTGATGGTCTAGAAGCAGATGATCCAGGTATAGATGTTGAAGGCTGGGGAACTTCCTCAATATCATCATGACCATCATCAGCTCTGGCTCCTCTGATTGGCTCAAGCATATCACTCAGTCTCTATCTTTGCCATTGACCATTAATTTTTTCGAAACCCATGCAGTGTAGGGTGGTGATATTGTACTAATCAGTATGTCTCAGCTTTTTCAGTGGCTCATTGTCTAAAATATCTACCCGTTGGATTCTGAAAATCAGTGTCAACACCATCCCGTAGGGTAGAGTTGACCTCTTCTTTGTGCCAGACTCCGCCATATATCCAATCATTATTTTGGTCAGATTTATTGGTTGCCCAATCAGCGCACAGTCCATGATGGTAACATCTCTCTTAGAAACATACTCAAATCTCTCGGTTTTGGGAAAAAGAATTCCACTGCATATATTGTGTAACAGCCTCAACTCCAAGCTCAATTGATTGGCAAAAACTTCTTTCAATTCATTTACTTCCCTTCCTAGCATTCTTGACAAAGCTTCACATCTATTAGAGGGGTGTGTGGCAGTTAATCTATCAATAGGCATTTCCAAAATATTTTCTAAAATTTTTAAAGTTATGTGTACTCAGGTTTCTCTCACATAACTGACTAAACCACTATCTCCTCTTCCAACATTACAATAAAATTCTCTTACAAGGGATGGGTAGATAGGAACATCCAATGAACACACTTTTTTCCAACCCATATTCCTCAAAAGCCTTTCAATATCAAAACACTCAAAGTTAAGAAAGTGAAAGTCTACATTTCTCCCGGTTGAAATTGCTTTTTCAGCCAAGAAATCAATGTGAGGTGAGGGTGGAGTTGGAATAGCATCTGGAGTGGAGGTAAAGGAAGTCGAAGGCATGCACGGAGAGGGTTGCCTTGCCGAAGGACGCGCGGACCATCTTCCAGTGGTGACGGCGACTCCGATGGCCGATGCTCGATGCTTGAGTGCCATAGGAGATCAAAGGAGGTTGAGAATCAAGGATATTTGGAAGTTTGAGAGAAATGAAGGAAAATTTGTGTTGACCCAAGTATTGATTTTGATGATTAACAAAAGACATGAGTATATTCACTATGTTTCTAACAAATTCAATAAGTGTTTTAGGGATTAAAAATGTTTAATCAGTCAAAAGGTGTAAGAAAATGAGTTTTGAATCAAAATTGAAAAGAAATATGTAAGTTCAGAACTTAGAGTCGACACCCAAATAATCAAGAGCCGACCCCATGGCGTATCAGAACCTTTCTACATTTTCGACACGGTCCGGAGTCGACACCTAAAGTTTCAAAGCTGACTCCAACCTGAGATACAGAGAAGTAGTTTCTGCATCAGTTTCCTGAGCCGACACCTGGAGTTTGGGAGCCAACACCTGAAAGTTGTGGAGCCGACATCTAAGTTTCTGGAGCTGACTCTAACTTGAGAACAGAGAGCATATTTTTTGAACAAAGTTAGAGTCGACACCTTGGAATTCCAGAGCCGACTCCCGATAGCGCCGAGCTGACACTTAATTTTTTCGGAGCCGACTCCTCAACGAACTTCTTATTACTATTTTTGGACACCCTGATTTGGAGCCGACACCTGAAAAGTTGGAGCCGACTCCAACCTATTAGGAACAAATTTTTTAAATATCAGAACGGACTCCAACGGTAATATTTTTTTACCTAATCTCTAACAGCTATTTTTTTTATGTGTAGAAGCAATCCAACTACTCTGCAACGTCTATTTTTTCACCTAATCTTGGATTAAGGGATCTATAAAAAGGGGAACCATCCATTTGAAAAATGAGAGGAAAATAGAAAAAGAAAATATTTATGAAAAATCCAAAATCTTGAGAGAGAAATCAAAAGGAAAGACTTAGAGCTTACATCAACCAATCCAAGAGAGTCAAAAGAGAAATCCAAAGCATTCAAGTTCAAAATCGAAGAATTTTTCAAGTAAAGAAAAAGAAAGCAAAAGCCCTGTTTTTCTCCAACTTCTCAACTGTAATTTCTGTGAAGAATCTGAGCTGAGGCCTGATTCAACATTTCAAAGGAGAAGAGGAAAAAAGAAAATCTCAAATCAAATTTGCTTCAAACAGGCTTTTCTTACCCTTGTTTATTTAATTGCATATTTGCTCACTTAAGGAGCTGTCTTATATTGTAAACATTATTTTCAAATTATTGTTTACTAATTCAATCAGGGGATTAAATTAGTGAAGGTAGTATACCTCGGAACAAGCTAAGGTTAGCTTGTGGTTGGGTTTTATGCTGGTAAACCCAGAAAAAACGGCTGGGTTCATTGTGACCCCGGAAAAATAACAAGTTTGAGTTGTGAGCTTGTAAAACAACTCGACTGTAATCAAGTGGATTATAGTGCAGGCCCAAGTAAAGCTTGGGAGTGGACGTAGGTGTTGGATACACCGAACCACTATAAAATCTTTGTGTTTGCCGTGCTTTATCTCTCTCTCTATCTCATTTATTTGTACTTAGCATTTATCTATTCATTGCCCTCAACCACTTTTAAATCAGGCACATAGCTTTAAAGTGTTAAAATTTTTAAAGAACACAATTCACCCCTTCTCTTGGGTTGCCATATGGGCCAACAATTGGTATAAGTGCTTGTACTCATTTCTTGTTTGATCCAACGATCAAGAGTCAAAGATTCAAATGGCAGCTCAAGCTGGATCTTCATTTGCTGAAGAACAATCCACTAATAGACCTCCTTTATTTAATGGTTCAAATTATTCTTATTGGAAAGCTAGAATGAGAATTTTTATTCAAGTTTTAGATTATGAACTATGGAGTGTAATACTAATGGACCTAGCACACCCACACACATTGTAGATGGTTCAATAGTTCTAAACCCGAAAGGGATTGGAATGAGAACGATAGAAAATGGCTCAGCTTAATGCAAAAGCCATGAATGTTTTATATTGTGCTTTAGATGCTAATGAATTTAATAAATTTCTACATGTATTTTCGTAAAAGAAATTTGGGATAGACTAGAAGTTACCCATGAGGGTACTAATCAAGTTAAAGAATCAAAAATTAATATTCTAGTGCACAAATATGAATTGTTTAGCATGGAACAAAATAAAACTATCATATGCATGTATACTAGATTTACTGATATTGTAAATGGTCTAAAAAGTCTTGGTAAGACCTATACTAATTTTGATTTGGTGCGTAAAATTCTTAGGTCTCTTCCAAGATCATGGGAAGCGAAGGTGACTGCAATCCAAGAAGCCAAGGACCTTAATACCTTACCTTTGGAGGAGCTACTTGGATCATTGATGACCCATGAGTTAACAATGAAGCAGCATCAAGAGGAAGAAGTTAAAAAGAAGAGAACGATTCCCTTAAAGCTGTAGAAAAGGAAATAAGCAGCAGTGAGGAAGAAGAGGAAGATGATGAGACAGCCCTTCTTGCAAAGAAGTTCAGAAAATTTATGCAAAGAAGGAGACCTTTCCACAAGAAAAAAGTATGGAACAAAAATGGAAGGTGAAAAAGAAAAAGAGAAGGACAACGACAAAGAAAAAGAACACTTGACTTGCTATGAATGTAAGAAGCTGGGACATTTTCGATATGAATGTCCTCAATTGAAAAAGGGGTATAAGAAGAAGAAGAAGGCATATGTTGTAACATGGAGCGATAGCGAAGAATCCTCTTCCGAGAAAGAACAAAAGGAAGTTGCAAACATTTGCTTCATGGCAAAAGAAGATGATGAGGTAAACACTGAAACTCATGACTTTACATTTGAAGAATTATTTGATGTATTTAACAAATTAGTTAGTGAGTTTAAGATTTTGAAAAAGAAAAGCAAATCTTTGAAGAATGATAACTTAAATTTTGTCAAAGAAAAAGATAAACTAACTCATGAAGTTGAAGAACTGAAATCTGAAAATAAGAATTTGTTAAAAGGAAAAGAATCGATTTCTAATGAAAATGTTTGCTTAAAGAAAGAAGTTGATAAATATAAAAATATAGTTGATAAATTTACATATAGCTCTGAAAAACTTAATTTGCTATTGAGTAATCAAAGAGCTGTATATGATAAAGCTGGATTAGGTTTTAGACCTAATAAGAAACAAAAGTTTATTAAGAATTTCTTTATAAAGAAACAAGATAAAAATGATGTTTCATGTTATTGCTGTAACAAGAAAGGACATAAAGCCTATGAATGCAAGTTTAGAAAAATTAATAAGAATTTAAGTATTAAAGAAAAGAAAATATGGGTTTCGAAAGAAACAATCTTTATTGCTAATCACCATGAAGGACCCAAGAAAGCTTGGGTACCTAAACATAAGATTTGATCACTTTGCAGGAGTGTCTTGCGGTCAAAAGATCAACACGTAAGTGATATCTTGATAGCGGCTGCTCAAGGCACATGATGGGTGATAAGGATTAATTCATCACCCTTAAAGATAAAAGAGAAGGAGTTGTTACATTTGGAGACAATGGAAAAGGCCAAATTATGGGATTTGATAAAATTCAAATAACTCCATCCACTTTTATAGAAAATGTTTTATATGTAGATGGCTTAAAACATAATTTAATTAGTATTAGTCAATTATGTGATAAAGGTTTCAAAGTTTCATTTGAAGCTTCTATCTGCACTATTTCTAATCCCATAGACAATAGCATTATATTTGTTGGTAATAGAAATAACAATGTATACTTAATTGATTTAGACAATCTATCTACTAGTAATCATTGCCTAGTTGCTGATAATGCTAATGTGAATGAGATTGGATGGCTATGGCATCGTAGATTAGGCCACGCAAGCACACACCTAATTTCAAAATTAATTAGAATGGATTTAGTTAAAGGTCTTCCCAAGTTAGATTTTGAAAATAACAGAATTTGTGATGCATGTCAATTTGGAAAATAAACTAGAAACTCTTTCAAATCTAAAAATATTATTTCCACTTCTAGGCCACTAGAGCTACTTCACATGGACCTTTTTGGACCTACTAGAACCACTAGTCTAGGAGCAAAGAAATATGGTATTGTGATAGTAGATGATTATTCTAGATTCACTTGGATATTATTTTTGGCTCACAAGGATGAGACATTCTCGATATTTCTGAAATTCTTCAAAAAAGTCACTAATGAGAAAAATAACACCATAGTGTCTCTTAGAAGTGATCATGGCATAGAATTTAAAAATCATTTATTTAAAAATTTCTGCATTGAACATGGCATTCATCATAATTTTTCTGCACCTAGAACACCACAACAAAATGGAGTTGTAGAAAGAAAGAATAGAACTTTAGAAGACATGACCCATACCATGCTGTGTGAAAGCAACCTTCCAAAATACTTTTGGGCGGAAGCTATAAACACGGCATGTTACATCCTTAATAGAGCCCTAATTAGGCCAATTCTTAAGAAAACTCCTTATGAACTATGAAATAATAGGAAACCAAACATTAGTTATTTTCATGCATTTGGTTGTAAATGTTTCATTCATAATAATGGTAAAGATAATCTTGAAAATTTGATGCAAAATCTGATGAAGGCATATTCTTAGGATATTCAACAACTAGTAAAGCCTATATAGCATTTAATAAGAAAAACTTAATTGTAGAAGAATCTATTCATGTGGTTTTTGATGAATCTTTAGCATCAAGTTCAGAAAAGATTGATGATGAGAAGATACAATTTTGCTAGAAAAGGTATTAAAAAATTAAATGTAGTGTATCTTTAGATCATGAACAAGAAGCTAAAGATGATTATTCTCCTAAGGTTGATGTTATTGATACTACTCGTAATGATATAGATCTTCCTAGAGATTGGAGATATGCCTATGGACATCCAAAGGAATTGATTATTGGTGATCCATCTCAAGGTGTAAGAACTAGATCATCTATGAGAAATATCAATAATCATCTTGCATTTGTATCTCAAATTGAACCTAAAACTATTGAAGAAGCTGAAAAAGATTGTAATTGGATGTTAGATGCAAGAGAATTAAATCAATTTACTAGGAATAATATATGGTCCTTAGTTGATAGACCTAAAGGTCACTCAGTTATAGGATCTAAATGGGTATTTAGAAATAAATTAGATGAAAATGGTATAGTAATTAGAAATAAAGCTAGATTAGTTGCAAAAGGATATAATCAAGAAGAAGGAATTGATTTTGATGAAACTTTTGCACCTGTAGCTAGATTAAAAGCAATTAGATTATTACTTGCATTTGCATGTCATATGAATATCAATTTATTTCAAATGGATGTTAAGAGCGCATTTTTAAATGGTTTTATAAATGAGAAGTTTTTGTAGAACAACCACCTGGTTTTGAAGATCATGAATTTCCAAATCATGTTTTTAAATTACACAAAGCACTATGTTTAAAACAGGCACCTAGAGCTTGGTATGATAGATTAAGCAAATTTCTAATTGAAAATGATTTCTCTAGAGGAAATGTTGATAAAACCCTATTCTTGAAAAGAAAAGATAAAGATTTATTAGTAATACAAATATATGTAGATGATATTGTATTCGGTGCTACTAACAATCTTTTGTGTCAAGAATTTGCTAAGTTAATGCAGGATGAATTCAAAATGAGCATGATGGGAGAACTCAATTTCTTCCTAGGATTATAAATCAAACAAAGCAAAGAGGGGATTTTCATCAACCAAACAAAGTACACAAAGGAAATTCTCGAAAAGTTTGGAATGGAATCAATCAAACCCCTTGGAACACCCATGAGTCCTTCATGCAAATTGGATAAAGATGAAGATGGTAAGAAAGTTGATCAAAAGCATTATAGAGGTATGATAGGATCTCTACTTTATTTAACTGCAAGTAGACCTGATATCATATTTGTTGTTTGTCTATGTGCTAGATTTCAATCTGAACCTAAAGAATCTCATTTAATTGCTGTAAAAAGAATACTAAGATATCTAAGTGGAACTAAAAATATAGGATTATGGTATTCTAGAGACTCAACATTAAATTTGATTGCTTATTCTGATTCTGATTATGCTGGTTGTAAATTAGATAGAAAGAGTACAAGTGGTGCGTGTTAATTTTTAGGAAATAACTTAATCTCTTGGTTTAGCAAAAAGCAAAATTCGGTTGCATTATCTACTGCTGAAGCTGAATATGTTGCAGCTAAAAGTTGCTATGCTCAAATCCTTTGGATTAAGCGATAACTTGAAGATTATGGCATAATACATGATAAAACTCCTATTAAATGTAATAATATAGGTACAATAAACTTAACTAAAAATCTATACAACATTCAAGAACTAAACATATTGAAATTAGATATTACTTTATTAGAGAACATATAGCTAATGGTGACATTTGTCTTGATTATGTTTGTACTGAAGAACAATTAGCTGATATATTTACAAAACCCTTGAGTGAAGAAAGATTTTGTTATCTTAGAGAGAGTTAGGGATTTGTGACCCTTTGGAATGAATTTAAAACCCCTAAGGAATGATTATCTAGAATTCAATCAATTTCTTAAATTTTTCTCATGATTTTAAGGATAATTTATCTAGACATTTGAACAATTTGATTCTCTACATTTCAAAGATTTTATCCAAAATTTATTGATTTTATTTTGATAAGTTTCGGATGTTTGAAACTCTTTTTTTTTTTCTGAAACTGTCAGTGGAGTCGACACCTCAATTTATGGAGTCGACACCTTGTCTGTATCGATCTCGGTTGAGACCTTAGAGCTGACACCCGCATTAGCGGAGCTGATTCCAGTTCGAGCGCTGACTATGTTAGCGTCTAAAGCCGACACCTCGCTTTGTGGGAGTCGACTCCAAGTGGTCCCAGGTTGACTTATCTAGGGCAGAGCTGACTCCTCGTTCATTTCAATAGACTCCTAACCCCTCCAAACTCTCCAACTCTTCCCAAAACCAAAAATATCTCAAATTAACCTCTCTTAGCTCTCAATGGCACCCAAACGTAGGGGATCTGTGTTTGGTGGAGCGGTGACGACTAGGAAACGGATGGTGAGGCATCCAGCGAGACAACCTTTACCAAGTTCTTCATCCTCCTCGTCATCCACCGAGTGCTGCTCCAAGCCCCTCCTCACCTCAAATCGACACTCTAGCAGGCCAGGTAATCACTATGGGTAGGAAGGTAGACTTTCATTTCTTTAAGGAAGAAGGTTTCACCATTGGACGACAGTTGATTGAACTAGGTTGGGATAATGTATGCTCCCTTGATTTACCTACTTATCCAGCCTTAGTCAAGGAGTTTTATTTCAATCTGTCTAGAGGAGATGGAGGAATAGTTAGTTAGTAAGAGGTAAAAGGATTCATATAACTTCAGAAATCTTAGGAAATCTTTTAGGGATTCTGTTACTGGGCTTGCTGGAAGCATTCACAGTGAAAGGTCAAATGCTCTATCAAGGATGCTAGGAAAAGAAGTTACTGAATTTGAAGAGATTAGGGCAAACCAATTGCCTCTTGAGTTGAGATTACTTCATAATATCTATGGAAGGATTTTATTTTCCAAGACCGCAAGTTTGAGTATGTCTTAGAGCGAGACATTATAATTATGGACAGTGTTTTGACTGGTCAGCGAATTAATTTGGCTGGTATGATGGTCTGGTATATGGCTGAAGCCGGGAATAAGAAAAGATCTACTTTACCCTATGGTATGATATTAACTTTAGCATTTCAGAGTCAGGGTGTTATTATTTATGAAAATGAGCCCAAAAAGAATTTAAGGCATATAGATTACTATAGTTTAGCTACTGTGCATAGAATGAGATTTGTGAAGAAGGATGGAATTTAGGAAAGAAAAAGTCTCTTGGATGAAAGAGCTACTGATGTTGAAGCTACAACACCTGAACCCTCTGTGAGACATATTTCACCAGGACCTAGTAGCCCTGCACCTTCAGCAGCTCCTGCACCTGCTTCAAGTTCATTTGTTCAAGCTTCTACCATTTTTTTGATATTCAGTTAGAACAACTTAAAAGTCTATTTGCTACTCACAAGGAAGAGATGAAAACTGAAATCAACAATAATTTGATGAATTGAAGAGAAATGTTTTATTCTTTGGATGAGAGAGTAAACAAAATTGAGTCAATCCTTGGATCCTCTTCAGAAGCATTAAAGAATGATCTCAAGAATATTTTTGAGGAATTTAAAGATATTGGAGGAGATTCTGAAACCTATTCCAAATGCAATGCAGAACTTCAAGATAAAATTGTTACTGCATGTGAATTCATTGATAGAAGACTGAAGGAATTTGTCAGAACTCAAAGTGAAGGAATGGAAAAAATTGTAGAATAATTGCAAATGCTTCTTAGAAATCATTAAATACTACATTTTGATACTTTTGATGTAATTTCTTTTGATGTTATGAAATTTCTTTTGATGAAGATACTCTTAATATAATGAAGTTCGATGTAATTTCTTTTTCTGAAATGAAGTTACTTTTAATGTAATGAAGTTTGATGAAATGAAGTTCTTTTTGATGTAAAAAGTTTACTTTTTATCATACGTAATGTTGAACTTTGGATGATGAAATGAAATGAATGAATTACTTGTATTTTGCAATGTAATTTGATTGTTCTTTTGAGAAAGATTAATTGAACATGAATCTTTTCTAAAACCTTTTTGTTGATTACAAAAAAAGAGGAGAGAAGATTGTATATGAATTGGAAAAATAAGCTTAATTAATGAGCATCAAGCTTTAAATGCTTAATTACTTGGTATCAAGCTTTAAATGACCATTTGATATGCTTATTAAGTTTTGACATCAAGTAGTTTCGATGAGATAAGTCTAATGAGTATCAAGCTTTAATGCACTTAATTTGATATGCTCATTAAGTCTTAATGATAAAGGGAGAGAAGATGTTAAATTGAGTATCATAGGGGGAGCTACCTCATTCAGGGAGAGCTTAACTATGAGAACTTAAAATTTGAGAAAATTGATTTGCAACTCTTATTGTTTAATCATGCATATACTCTATGTTTTTGTCATCATCAAAAAGGGGGAGATTGTTGACCCAAGTATTGATTTTGATGATTAACAAAAGACATGAGTATATTCACTATGTTTCTAACAAATTCAATAAGTGTTTCAGGGATTAAAAATGTTTAATCAGTCAAAAGGTGCAAGGAAATGAGTTGTGAATCAAAATTTAAAAGAAAATATGTTAATTCAGAACTTAGAGTTGACACCCAAACAATCAGGAGCCGACCTCAGGGCGTATTAGAACCTTTCTACATTTTCGGCACGGTCCAGAGTCGGCACCAGAGTTTCGGAGCCGACTCCAACTGAGATACAAAGAAGTGGTTTCTGCATCAGTTTTTGGAGCCGATACCTAGAGTTCGGGAGATGACACTTGAAAGTTGCAGAGCCGACACCTAAGTTTTTGGAGCCGACCTAACCTGAGAACAGAGAGCATGTTTTTTGAACAAAGTTAGAGTCGACACCTTAGAATTTCGGAGCCGACTCCCGATAGCGCCGAGCCAACACTTAACTTTTTTGGAGCCGACTCCTCAACGAACTTCTTATTACTATTTTTGGACACTTTGATTTGGAGCCGACACCTGAAAAGTTGGAGCCAACTCCAACCTGTCAGGAACGGATTTTTTAAATGTCAGAACAGACTCCAACGGTAATATTTTTCCACCTAATCTCTAACGGCTATTTTTCTTTGTGTGTAGAAGCAATCCAATTGCTCTGCAACGGCTATTTTTCCACCTAATCTTGGATTAAGGGATCTATAAAAAGGGGGAACCGTCCATTTGAAAAAAGAGGAAAATAAAAAAGAAAAAGGAAATATTTTGTGAAAACTCCAAAAATCTTGAGAGAGAAATCAAAAGGAAAGACTCAGAGCTTACATCAACCAATCCAAGAGAGTCAAAAGAGAAATCCAAAGCATTCAAGTTCAAAATCGAAGGATTTTCCAAGTGAAGAAAAAGAAAGCAAAAGCCCTATTTTTCCTCAACTTCTCAATTGCAATTTCTGTGAAGAATCTGAGCTGAGGCCTGATTCAACATTTCAAAGGAGAAGAGGAAAAGAAGAAAAGAAGAAAAGCTCAAATCAAATTCGCTTCAAACAGGCTTTTCTTACCCTTATTTATTTAATTGCATATTTGCTCACTTAAGGAGCTGTCTTGTATTGTAAACATTATTTTCAAATTGTTGTTTACTAATTCAATCAGGGGATTGAATTAGTGGAGGTATATACTTCGGGACAAGCTAAGGTTAGCTTGTGGTTGGGTTTTGTGCTGGTGAGCCCGAAAAAACAGCTGGGTTCGTTGTGACCCCGGGAAAACAACAAGTTTGAGTTGTGAGCTTGTAAAACAACTCGACTGTAATCAAGTGGATTATAGTACAGGCCCAAGTAAAGCTTGGGAGTGGACGTAGGTGTTGGATACACCGAACTACTATAAAATCTCTGTGTTTATCGTGCTTTGTCTCTCTCTCTATCTCATTTATTTGTGCTTAGCATTTATCTATTCATTGCCCTCAACCACTTTCAAATCAGGCACATAGCTTTAAAGTGTTAAAATTTTTAAAGAACCCAATTCACCCCCCCTCTTGGGTTGCCATCTGGGCCAACAGTTTGTAAAGATTTGGAGACGATTTGATTTGAAAAAGAGATTGATTGAGGACCACTTAGAGTCGGCTCCCGCAAAGCGTGAAGTCGGTTTCACATCAATAAAATAGTTAGCACTCGAAATAGAGTTGGCTCTCGCAGTAGCTAGAGTCGGCTCTAATGAGCAGACAGAGAGTTGTAAACGCTCGAGTCGACTCCAACTCCAGTGGAGTTGGCTCCATGATAGTTTCAGTGAAAAATAAGAGTTTCAAAGATCTGAAACTTATCAAGCCAAGCATAAATCTCTAGATAAATTTTCCTTAAAACATGGGGGATCACATGATTCAAACATATAGATGATTTTTCTTAGAAACATAAGAAGTTTTAAGAAAATGGATTAAAATCTAGATAATTATTCTTAGAGGGTTCAAATCTATTCTAATGGATCATAAATACCTAATTCTCCTCTAAGATTGCAAAATCTTTCTTCATACAAGGGTTTTATAAATATATCAGCTAATTGATCTTTAGTACATACATAACATGATAAATATCATTGTTAGCAATATGTTCTCTAATGAAATGATATCTAACCTCTATATATTTAGTTCTAGAATGTTGAATTGGGTTTTTGGTGAAGTTTATTACACTAGTATTGTCATACCTTATGGGAATCCTATCAAGTGTGATGCCATAATCTTTAAGTTGTCTCTTAATCCAAAGGATTTGAGCACAATAACTTTCAGCTGCAATATTCAGCTTCAGTAGTTGATAATGCAACTGAATTTTGCTTTTTGCTAAATCAAGAGATTAAGTTACTGCCTAAGAATTGACATGCACCACTTATGCTTTTTCTATCTAGTTTACAGCCAGCAAAATCAGAATCAAAATATGCAATCAAATCAAATTGTGAGTTCTAGAATACCATAATCCTATATTTTTTATTTCACTTAAATATCTAAATTTTTTTACAGCAATTAAGTGAGATTCTCTAGGATCAGATTGACATCTAGCACATAAATATACAACAAACATTGTATCAGGTCTACTGGCTGTTACATAAAGTAGAGAACTAATCATACCTCTATAAAGCTTTTGATCTACTTTCTTACCATCTTCATCTTTATCGAGTTTTCATAAAGGACTCATTGGTGTATCAAGAGGTTTGACAATTTTTATTTCAAACTTTTTAAGAATTTTCTTCGTATATTTTGTTTGGTTAATGAAAATTTCCTCTCTTTCTTGTTCGATTTGAAGTTCAAGGAAGAAATTCAGTTCTTCTATCATACTCATTTCAAATTCTCCCTGCATTAGCTTAGCAAAATCTTGACAAAGAAGATTGTTAGTTGCACCAAATACTAATCATCAACATAAATCTGTACCACTAATAAATCCTTTTCTTTTCTTTTCAAAAATAGGATTTTATCTACATTACCTCTAGAAAAATTATTTTCAATCAAAAATTTACTAAGTCTATCATACAAGCTCTAGGTGCCTGCTTTAAACTATAAAGTGCTTTGTGTAGTTTAAAACATGATTTAAAAATTTATGATCTTCAAAATTAGGTGGTTGTTCAACATAAACTTCTTATTTATAAAATCATTCAAAAATACACTTTTTACATCATCTGAAATAAGTTAATGTTCATAAACTTGCAAATGCAAGTAACAACCTTATGGCTCTAATCTAGCAACATGTGCAAAGGTTTCATCAAAATCAATGCCTTCTTCCTGATTATATCTCTTTGCAACTAGTCTAGCCTTATTTCTAACAATAGTACCATCTTCATCTAACTTATTTCTAAATACCCATTTGGATCCTATAACAGGATAATTTATGGGTCTATCAACTAAGGTCCATACCTTATTCCTAGTGAACTGATTCAATTCTTCTTGCATAGCTAACATCCAATAACTGTCCTTTTCAGCTTTTTCAATTATTTTGGGCTCTATATGAGATACAAATGTAAGATGATTATTGATATTTCTTATGGATGATCTAGTTCTTATACCTTGAGATGGATCACCTATGATTTGATCCTTCGGATGACCATAAGCATATCTCCAATCTCTAGGTAGATCTGTATCATTACGAGTAGTATCAACATCACCATCCTTAGGTCAGTCATCATCCTTAGCTTCAAATTCATGATATAAAGATACATCAATATTTAATTTTTTAAAATCTCTTTCAAGGATATTAGTATCTTCCTCATCATCTTTTTAATTAGAACTTGATACTAAAGACTCATCAAACACTATATGAATTGACTCTTTTACAATCAAATACTTCTTATTGAATACTCTATATGCCTTGTTAGATATAGAATATCTTAAGAATATATCTTCATCTGACTTGGCATCAAACTTTCCTAGATTATCCTTTTCATTATTGTGAATGAAACATCTATAACCAAATGCATAAAAATAGCTAATATTGGATTTCCTATCATGCCATAGTTCATAGGAGATTTTCTTAAGAATTGGTTTAATCATGGCTCTATTTAGGATGTAACATGCTGTGCTTATAGCTTTCGCCTAGAAATATTTTGGGAGTTGGCTTTCACATAGTATGGGTCTAAAGTTCTATTTTTCCTTTCTATCACCCTATATTGTTGAGATGTCCTAGGTGCTGAAAAATTATGGTGGATGCCGTTTTTAATGCAAAATTTTTAAATAAATAATTTTTAAATTCAGCCCTATGATCACTTCTAAGAGACACTATGGTAGTATTTTTATCATTTATGACTTTCTTAAAGAATTTTGAAAAACCAAGAAAGTCTTATCTTTGTAAGCTAAAGATAGTATCCAAGTGAATCTAGAGTAATCATTTACTATCACAGGACTATATTTCTTTTCTCCTATACTAGTAGTTCTAGTAGGTCCAAAAAGGTCCATGTGTAGTAGCTCGAGTGGCCTAGAAGTTGAAATAATATTTTTGGATTTGAAAAATTCTTAGTTTGTTTTCCAAATTGACATGCATCACAAACTCTATTGTTTTCAAAATCTAATTTTGAAAGACCTTTAACCAAATCTATTTTAAGCAATTTTGAAATTAAGTGTGTGCTTGCATGACCTAATCTACGATGCCATAGCTACCCAATCTCATTCACCTTAGTATTATCAGTAATTAGGCAATGATTACTTGTAGATAAATTATCTAAATCAATTAAGTATACATTGTCATTTTTATTTTTAACAAAGATAATGCTATTATCAATGAAATTATATACTGTGCAGATAGATGCTTCAAAGGATACTTTGAAACCTTTATCGCATAGTTGGCAATTGCTAATCAAATTATGTTTCAAACCATCAACATATAAAATATTCTCAATAAAAATGGATGGAGTGATCTAAATTTTATCATACCCATGATGTGACCTTGACCATTATCTCCAAAGGTCACCACTCTATCTCTTTTGGCTTTAAGGGTGATGAACTGATCTTTATCACCCATCATGAGTCTTGAGCAGCCGCTGTCAAGATATCATTTTTTTTATCCTTTGGCTGCAAGATACACCTACATAGTAATCACATCTTATGTTTAGGTACCCAAACCTTCTTGGGTCCTTCATAGTTAGTAGTAGAAAATATAATTCCTTTTGGAACCTAAATCATTTTATCTTTGTAACTAGCATTTACATGATAAGTTATGATTGCAAACATAGAATTTATGACCTTTCTTACCACAACAAAAATAAAAAATATCATTATCAATTGATTTCTTAACAAAAAAATTGTCAACTAATTTTTATTTCTTATGTGGTTTGTAATCCAAATCGGCTTTATCAAAAATAGCTCTTTGATTATTCAAAAGCAAGTTAAATCTTTCCGAGCTATATATAAATTTGTCAACAATATTCTTGTAATTTTTAACTTCATTTTTTAAATTCTAATTTTTAGTAGAAATCAATTTTTTTCTTTTTCTAAATTTTGCTTTTCAGATTTTAGCTTTCAAGCTCAATGCAAAATTCATCTTTATTTTTAAGAAGACTTTGATTTTGGTTTTCAAAATTTTGTTTTTTGTCCTTAAAATTTTAAAATCACTAAGCAATTCATTGAAGGCATTATAAAGTTCATCAAAAGTAAAATCATAAGTAGGGCTTTCTGAACATACATCTTCTTTATCGGCTATAAGACATATGTTAGCAACTTCTTGTTGTTCATCTTCGGATGAAGATTCCTCACTGTCACTCAATGTTGCAACATACGCTTTCTTTTCTTTCTAAATTCTTTTTTGAGCTGAGAACATTCATATTTGTAATATCCGAGCTTCTTGCATTCATAGCAAATCACAGGATCTTTCTCTTTCTCCTTTTCTTTCTCCTTATCTCCTTTCATTTTGACACCAAGTTTTCTTTTGTAAAAATGCCTCCTTCTTTGCATGAATTTTTTGAACTTTCTTGCAAGGAGAGCAGTGTCATCATCGTCTTCATCTTCTTCACCGCTGCTCTTCTCCTTTTAGTAGCTTTTAGTGCGATAGTCATTTTCCTCTTCACATCTTCCTCCAGCTGTTACTTCAATTGTGAGTTTATGAGTCATGGGTGATTCAAGGAGCTCCTCCAAAGGTAAACTATGGAGATTATTGGTTTCTTGGATTGCTGTCACTTTTGCTTCCTATGCTCTTGGAAGGGACCTAAAAAATTTTCGAACAAGCTTAGAGTTAGTATAGGTCTTTCCAAGACTTTTTAATCTATTCACTATATTAGTAAATCTAGTGTAAATGCATGTGATGGACTCATTCTGATCCATGTTAAAGAGTTCATATTTATGCACAAGAATGTTAATCTTAGACTCTTTAACCTGGTTGGTACCTCATGGGTAACTTTCAATCGATCCCATATCTCCTTGACTGAGATACAAGTAGATATTCTATTAAATTCATTTGCATCCAAGGAGTAGTATAGGATATTCATGGCCTTGGCATTTAGCTGGACCATTTTTCTATCATTCTCATTTCAATCCCTTTTGGGCTTAGGAACAACAGATCCATCTACTAAGTGTGTGGAAGTGTTGGACCATTAATAATGGCACTCCATAAATCATAGTCTAAAGCTTGAATGAATATCCTCATTCTAGCTTTTAATATGAGTAATTTGTGCTATTAAACAACGGTGGACGATTTGTGGATTGTCCCTCGGAAAAAGAAGAACTAGCTTGAGATGCCATGTGGAGCTTTAGCTCTTGATTGTTAGATCAAGGAAGGATGAGCAAAAGCTCTGATACCAATTGTTGGCCCAGATGGAAACCCAAGTGAGGGGGGGGGTTAAATTGGGTTCTTAAAAATTTAACACTTAAAAATAATTTCTCAAAGTGATAGTGCACATGGATATATGCTATGATTATAGTGCTAAGAATGCAAAGCAAGTATAAAAGATAGAGTAGAGAGAAAGAGAGACAAGTATGACAAACACAAGAAATTTATAATGGTTCGGTGTTAGCTACACCTACATCTATTCCCAAGGAACTCTTGGGCCCATACTATAATCATCCTAATTATAGTAGAGTTGTTTTGTAAGCTTAAAACTCAAACTTGTTATTTTACAATGTGATCACAACGAATCCAGCCGATTTTTATAGGATACCAGCACAAAACCTATCACAAGCTTTCTAGCTTGAACAAGGCCAAACTGCCTCCCTTGATTCAATCCACTGATTGAACCAATAAACAAGAATAATAGAGAAATATTTACAATAGAAATAAAGCTTCTCAAATGAGCAAATAAGACAATATAATCAATAAAAATAAAAGAGCCTGATTAGAAGATTTCTGAAGTTAAACTTTTCTTCTTTTCCTCAGAGATGATCTTCCTTAAGTTGTGCTTGAAGCTTTGGAAGATTCATTGATGTAGAGGCTTTTGAAGAACTAGGGCTCTTTTCTTCTCTTTTTGATTTGATGAAAATCCTTCAAGATGAACTTTCAAATACTTTGGATTTCTCTAAACTCAGTTTTGAACAAAAGGGATTTCAAATTTGAACTCTATTTTCTTTCTTTTCTCTCTTGTGTTCTCTCTTCAAAACGGTCAGATGGCTCCTCTTTTATAATCATCTCTAAAGCCTCTTTTTGATGAAAACTAGCCATTGAAAATGCTTGAGGATGAGTTTAGCACGAAAGAGGAAAGAGCCATTGAAATCTATTGGAAAAAAGTCAGACTTTGCAGTCATTTCTGATAATCTGAAATCTGCCTCTGATAGGTTAGAGTCGGCTCTAGCTAGACTTGGAGTCGGCTTTAACATGGGATATGCAAAATATGAACATCTGCTCATTGCAGAGTGAGCTCTAGCTTTTTGAGGGGTCGACACCTTTTCATGCAGGAGTCAGCTCTAGTGAATGCGGGAGTTAGCTCTATTGAAGCCCCCAAAAATCACTCTCTGTATAACCATTAGAGTCGGCTCTAACTCTCTGCAGGAGTCAGCTCTAATTCGATGTAGAAATAAGACTTTTGTCTTTCTGATGGAGTCAGCTCTAATCCGTGCCGAAAGTATCAAATTATTTTGATACGCTCTAGAGTCGGTTCTAATACTTCTAGAGTCAGCTTTAAATACTGAAACTTAACACTTGACATCAGATATGAAGTCAAACTCAATTTTTCTTGGATTTTGACTAATTAAACATTTTAAATTTCTGAAACACTTAATCAAAATCGTTAGTAACATAAGAAATATACTTATGTAGTTTTTGTTATTCATCAAAATCAATAATTGGGTAAACACCGAGCCATCTCGAAACCTCGATAGGGCCAAGCCACCTTCAAACCTCGACAGAGCTGAGCCAAATCTCTGACCCTCGACAAGGCCGGGCATTCTTCAAACATTGGCAAGACCGAGCTTTGGCTTCTCATGATAAGCATTATACTCGCCCCAATTGTGCCGGATATCTCGAAGAGCAAATCGCCTTGATGATAAAGATCTCAAAACGATCCTTCCTAAATAAACACAAGGAACAGATACAACACTTTTCCTCCATGATCAATGGGATTTCATATTCCTCGATCATCTATTAGCTTTATCATCCGTCAACTTTCACAACTGCACCCGAGGAATCAAGTAACAACTTACTATTTTGGCAGTGTATAAATATCAGGTCCCAAGACCCTTTAGGTAAGCACTCAAGTATTACGAAATCCTAACGAACGCCATTGTTCTCCAGAGACCTTCTCTGGGGCATTCTTCTTTAACAACCTTCTCCACTCTATCTGTTGCCAAGGGTTTTCATTGACTTGGGCATCGAAGGGTCTTCCATAGGGCTACCCACCTTAATCCCTGTGCGACGACTATTTTGCAGGTCTACAAGAATAAAAGGATGCCACCCAAATCTCAATGCGCGCTACCGTCTTATCCCCAGGTCGAATAACAAAAATCTGTCGCAACAGATTGGCACTAGAAGGAGGGCTCCAAGTACCTAAAAACTTGAAAACTAGGAGAAAAGGTTTAGACAAGAAGGATACATCCTTAATGGTGAATTGCAAGAGAGCAACCGTGGACACTTCGGATCAGGCCGCCTCTCAAAGGCCTAGCCCCATGCAAAATATGGCATCCTCGCAACCACCCCAGCTCGGAGCTCCACCGTTGCTTCGGTCCCTGTCACCCAGGACTAATTCAGCACATTGGTCCAGCAAATTCAGGCCCTGGCACAGTTGGTGCAGGGTCTCCATAGAATTCCTCCTTCGGTTGTTCTTAGTCAACAACATTTCGATGGAGTAGCTGCATCGGTCTCCCCAATAGCTCCTCCATCCTACAACTTCGAGGCCACGAGCCTCCCACAACAATCCGACCCTAAGGAGGAAGCAGAGCCCGTTTTGCAGAAGGTCAGAGACAAGAGTCTACCTCGGCCCTGCCAAGCCCACTCCGTGTCACCGATCTCTTCTCGCCACGATCCAATGCCACGACCATGATCTCCCCCCCAGCCTCTCCAACTTTGGAAATGAGATGATCAAGCGAAAGATCCAGGAAATGCGCTTGGAGTTAGACGCTCTTAAGAACGCGTCTCATCCGAAGTCACGGATGGAGCAAGGTCCATCATTCACTGATAAGATCATGAAAGAGGCAGTCCCATCGCACATCAAGCTTTTTGCCATCAAGCCATACAATGAGACTACCGATCCGGATGACCATCTGAGTAGATTCTGATCCATCATGCTATTCCATGGAGCCTCAGATGCAATCCTGTGCTGGGCCTTCCCTTCGACTCTTCGGGAATCTACCAGAGTATGGTTCGGCACCTTGAAGCTAAACTCTATCAACTCTTTTGACAAACTTGGTCGCTTATTCACTAGCCAGTTCGTTAGCAGCCGCCGCTACCGATGAAGGTCAGACTCCCTCACTAAAATAAAGCAGCGAGAGGGAGAGTCTTTAAAAAGTTTCCTAGGCCATTTCAACATGGCCATGCTGGAGGTCGACCATCTCAATCACGATGGCTATGTTCGCCTTGGTAGACGGAGTTTCAAAGGAAGAAGACTTCTACCTAGCAATGGAAGTAAATTGTCCCAAAGTCTCTCTAAGATAATGACCTTAGTGGACAAATACGCCATGGTCAAAGAATCCAGAAGAAGAACAGCTCGGGCCAAATAATTGAAGAAGAAAGACAAGAAAAGCTTGGACAAAAGCCGACCGGCTCATTCTGAGAGCCCGTCCCAATGACAAAGGGCTCCACCACCGAGGTAGTGCACTAAAGCCCAGTGCGGAGGTTCAACCAAGTTATCCCACTCACCGTGCCTCAAGCCCAAATCCTGATGGAGGTCGAACATCAACTCCCTTGGTCGAGACCCCTCCAAGAAAGCTTGGCTTGGAGGGACATGACTAAATACTGTTGGTATCATTGGGACTACAGCTATAATTCCAAGGAATGCTGGTAGCTTAGACAGAAGATCGAACAACTCATCTGCTACGGGAGGCTCAAGCGGCATTATAGGGGACCTCCAGAAGCGGAAGCCAAAACATAGCATCCACCAAAACTTTGACAACAACCTCCGCTAAATCCACTAGCGGCTGGTAATGTCAACATGATTGCCATGATTGGCTTATCCAAAAGTGGGCCAAACAAAGAGAACCCACCCAAAAGGTCAGATACAAAGAGCTCGCATTCTCGAAGAAACACCTCCAGGTGATACAATACCCCATAATGATGCACTTGTTGTATCTCTTAATATGAAAAACTATGATATACATCGGGTTCTTGTTGAAAGTGAAAGTTATGTTAAAATTTTTTATTTTGATGCCTTTGTGAAAATGGGATTAAAAATGAAGGACCTTCGGCCAGTGGACTCCACCCTGATGGGGTTCATCGGCGACGTCATTGTACCAGAAGGGATGATTACTTTGATGGTTCGAGCAGACGAATGGCCCTGCACAACAACTGTCTACATGGACTTCCCGGTGACCAAACTTCGGTCACTGTATTATACTATCCTCGGCAGACTAGGACAAATGTCCTTTGAGGCAATAATCTCAATTCCCCACCTCGCCTGAAGTTTCCCACATAATGGAGTGTGGCGACTATCCGAGGAAACCAAGCTGCAGCAAGATACTATTTTGTTGCCGACCTTTAGTCTTAGAGATCAGAAGTGAACGGGCTCGATGCTCAGGAAGACCTTGCTGAGAAAAGGGGAGAACCTGTTGAGGATCTCAAAGAAGTACCGCTTGATGAGGCTCAGTCCGACCAAACCATCCGAGTCGGGTCGCAACTGGAGGGAAAGCCTCGGCAAGACTTGATAGACTTTCTTCAAAAGAACATCGATGTTTTTGCTTGGCCTGCCTTTGATATGTCGGGAATTAACTCAGATGTCCTCATCCATCACCTCAATGTGGATGAGACATACAGACCCAAAAAAATAGAAAAAGAGGAGTTTCATGCTTGAATGTCAGAAGGCAATCAAAGAGGAAGTTGATAAACTCCTTAAAGCGAACTTTATTCGGAAGGTGAACTACCTCAACTGGCTAGCAAACATCATTATAGTGAAGAAGGTGAGCGGCAAGTGAAGAATTTGCATTGACTTTACGGACCTCAATAAGGTTTGCCCAAAAGATAGTTTTTCCTTGCCAATGATCGACCACTGGTGGATGCTACCTCAGACCATCAGATGCTGACCTTCATAGACGCTTATTTAGGCTACAATCATATATGGATGGCATCCGAGGATGACAAAAAGATCATCTTTATCACTGATAAATGTACTTTTTGCTACCAAGTCATGCCTTTCGGATTGAAGAATGCCAAAGTAACCTATGAGGCTGGTTAACAAGGTCTTCAAAATCAGATAGGCCAAAATATAAAGGTTTAGGTTGATGATATACTAGTAAGAAACAAAGAGGCAGCCCAACACATCTTCGACCTGACAGAGAGCTTTGCCACCCTTAGAAGATATCAAATGAAGCTGAATTCGACCAAGTGCGCCTTCGGAGTATGCTCTAAAAAATTGTTGGGCTTCATGGTCTTCCAAAGGGGCATTGAGGCGAACTCCCAGAAGATTCAGTCTCTCCAAGAGATGGTATCACCCAGATCTATCAAGGAGGTACAACACCTTACGGGAAGAAGCGGCTCATAACTGCTTCATGCCTGATCTCCCGAGAAGTGCCTCCCCTTCTTCAAGGCACTTCATTCGATCAAAAATTTTAATGGACTCTCGACTGTTAGAAGTCCTTCAAAGACCTTAAAAGATACTCGGCTTGCCGCCACTTCTTAGCAGCCTAAGGCTTGGGGAGCCCCTGTACTTGTATCTGGCTGTCTTGGAGAATGTTGTTGGCTCTGTGCTAGTTCAGAAGGAGAATAAGGTCCAAAAGCTGGTCTACTGCATCAATAAGCTACTTCGAGATGCAGAGACTAGATACACCTAGATCGAAATGATGCACTACAAGAAAATACTGCAATAGCGACGCAAATTTAGCGACGCATTTTTGCGTCGCTAAATTGCGACCACATTGCGATGCTTCCGCGATAACAAAAATTGCGACGCAATTAGCGATGCATTCGCGTCTCAATAAACCAAAAAATTAAAAAAAATTAATTTTTTAATTTAGCAACGCAAGAAATGCGTCACAATATTTTTAAATTTAATTTTTATAAAATATAATTATGAAATAAAAATATTGCGACTCAACTTAGTGCATCGCAAATTTTTAAAAAAATTAAATTATATTAAATAGCGACGCATTAGCGACGCAATAAACCAAAAAATTAAAAAAAATTATTTTTTATTTAGCGATGCACTAATTGTGTCACAATTATTTTAAATAAAATTAATTTTTATAAAATATAATTATAAAATAAAAATATTGCGACAAAAATTAATTATGTTAAATAGCGACACAATAGCGACGCAATAAAATAGTAAATTAATAAAAATAAATTTTTATTTAGCGATGCAAGTATTGCATCGCAATGTTTTTTAAAAAATAAATTTTATAAAAATATTAAAAAGAATTATGAAATAAAAATATTGCGATGCACTTCTGTGCGTCACAATATTTTTTAAAAAAATTTATTATGTTAAATAGCGACGCATTAGCGACGCAATAAATTAAAATTAAAAAAAATAATTTTTAATTTAGCGACGCATATAATGCATCGCAGAGTTTTTTTTAAAAAAAATTTTATAAAATATAATTAAAAGATAAAAAAATTAAATAAAAAATTGCGACGCAACGAAATGCATCGCAATTGTTTAAAAAAATTAATTTTGGTTCATGCATCGGATCGATCATCGCCGACCGGGATCGATCATGTCTTGGATCGATCGCAACCGTCAGATCGTTGCCGATCAGATCGATTGCATGGTCTGAGATTGGTCATCGCCGACGAGATCGATCATGGCTTCGATCGATCGCAACCATCAGGTCGTCGCCGATCGATCGATTGCAACGGTCCGAGATCGATCGTCGATCAGGATCGATCATGGCTTCGATCGATTGCAACCATCGGATCGTCGTCAATTGGATCGATCGCAATGGTCCGAGATCGGTCGTCGCCGACCGGGATCGATCATGGCTTCGATTGATCGCAACCGTCGGGTCGTTGCCGATCGGATCGATCGCGATGGTTCAAGATCGGTCATTGCCGACCGGGATCGATCATGGCTTGATCGATCGCAACCATCGCGTTGCCGATCGGATCGATCGCGACGGTCCGAGATCGGTCGTCACCGACCGGGATCGATCATGGCTTCGATCGATCGCAACCATCGGATCATCGCCGATCGGATCGATCGCAACAGTCCGAGATCGATCGTCGCCGACCGGGATCGATCATGGCTTCGATCGATCGCAACCGTGGGTCATCACCAATCGGATGTTTGCGATGGTCCGAAATCGATCATCGCCGACCGGGATCGATCTTGGCTTGGATCGATCGCAACCGTCGGATCGTCACCGATCGGATCGATTGCGATGGTTAAGATCGATCATCGCGACCGGGATCAATCGTGGCTTTGATCGATCGCAACCGTCGGGTCATGGCGATCGGATCGATCGCAATGGTCCGAGATGATCGTCGTCGATCGAGATCGATCATGGCTTCGATCGATCGCAACCGTCGGATTGTCGCCGATCGGATCGATCGCAATGGCCCGAGATCGATCGTCGCCGACCGGGATCGATCATGGCTTCAATCTATCGCAACCGTCGGGTCGTCGCCGATCGGATCGATTGCGACGGTCCGAGATGGTCGTCGCCGACCGGGATCGATCATGGCTTTGATCGATCGCAACCGTCAGATCATCGCCGATCGGATCGATTGCGACGGTCCGAGATCGATCGTCACCGACCAAGATCGATCATGGCTTCAATCGATCGCAACCATCCAATTGTCACCGATCGGATCGATTGCAATGATCTGAGATCGATCGTCACCGACCGGGATCGATCATGGCTTCGATCGATCGCAACCTTCAGGTCATTGCCGATCGGATCGATCGCGACGATCCGAGATCGGTCATCGCCGATCAGGATCGATCATGGCTTCGATCGATCACAACCATCGGATCGTCGCCGATCGGATTGATCGCAACGGTCCGAGGTCGATCGTCGTCGACTGGGATTGATCATGGCTTCGATCTATCGCAACCATCGGGTCATCGCCGATCGGATCGATCGCGATGGTCCGAGATCGATCGTCACCGATCGGGATCAATCATGGCTTCGATCGATCGCAACCATCGGATCGTCGCCGATCGGATCGATCGATGGTCCGAGATCGATCGTCGCCGATCGAGATCAATCATGGCTTCGATGGATCGCAACCATCGATCGTCGCCAATCAGACCGATCGCAATGATCCAAGATCGATCGTCGCTGACCGGGATCGATCTTGGCTTGGATCGATCGCAACCGTCGGATCGTCACCGATCGATCGATCACGATGGTCCGAGATCGGTCATCACCGATCGGGATCGATCGTGGCTTTGATCGATCGCAACCGTCGGGTCATCGCCGATCGGATCAATCGCAACGGTCCGAGATCGATGTCGTCGACCGAGATCGATCATGGCTTCGATCAATCGCAACCGTCGGATCGTCGCCGATGGATCGATCACAACGTCCGAGATCGATCGTCACGATCGGGATCGATCATGGCTTCGATCTATCGCAACCATCGGTCGTTGCCGATCGGATAGATCGCGATGGCCCGAGATCGGTCGTTGCCGACCGGGATCGATCATGGCTTCGATCGATCGCAACCGTTGGGTCGTTGCCGATCGGATCGATTGCGACCGTTCGAGATCGGTCATCGCCGACCGGGATCGATCATGGCTTCGATCGATCGCAACCATCGGATCGTCGCCGATCGGATCGACCGTGATGGTCCGAGATCGGTCGTCGCCGACTGAGATCGATCACGGCTTCGATCGATCGCAACCGTCGGATCGTCACCGATCGGATCGATCGCAACGGTCCGAGATCGGTCGTCGCCGATCGGGATCGATCATGGCTTCGATCGATCGCAACCGTCGGGTCATCGCTGATCGGATCGATCATGATGGTCCAAGATCGTCATTGCCAACCGGGATCGATCATGGCTTGGATCGATCGCAACCGTCGGATCGTCGCCGATCGGATCGATCGCGATGGTCCAAGATCGGTCATCGCCGATCGGGATCGATCATGGCTTGATCGATCGCAACCGTCGGGTCATCGCCGATCGGATCAATCGCAACGGTCCGAGATCGATCATCGTCGACCGGGATCGATCATGGCTTCGATCGATCGCAACCGTCGGATCGTCGCCGATCGGATCAATCGCAACGGTCCGAGATCGGTCATCGCCGACTGGGATCGATCATGGCTTCGATCGATCACAACCATCGGGTCATCGCCGATCGGATCGATCGATGGTCCGAGATCGGTCGTCGCCGATCGGGATCGATCATGGCTTCGATCGATCCAATCGGGTCGTCGCCGATCGGATCGATCGTAACGGTCCGAGATCGATCGTCATCGACCGGGATCGATCATGGCTTGATCGATCGCAATCGTCAGATCGTCGCCGATCGGATCAATCGCAATGGTCCGAGATCGATCGTCGCCGACCGGGATCGATCATGGCTTCGATTGATCGCAACCTCCAGGTCATCGCCGATCGGATCGATCACGACGGTTTGAGATCGGTCGTCGCTGATCGGGATCGATCATGGCTTGGATATCATCGCCGATTGGATGGATCGCAACCGTCAGATCGATCATCGCCGATCGGGATCATGGCTTGGATCGATCACAACCGTCGGATATTCTCGCCGATTGGATGGATCGCAACCATCGGATCGATCATCGCCGATCGGGATCATGGCTTGGATTGATCGCAACCGTCGGATATCCTCGCCGATTGAATGGATCACAACCGTCAGATCGATCATCGCCGATCGGGATCATAGCTTGGATCAATCGCAACCGTTGGATATCATCTCCGATCGGATGAATCGCAACCATCGGATCGATCATCGCCGATCGGGATCATGGCTTGGATCGAACGCAACCGTCGGATATCATCGCCGATTGGATGGATCGCAACCGTCGGATCGATCATTGCCGATGGATCATGGCTTGGATCAATTGCAACTGTTGGATCGTCGCCGATCGGTTGGATCGCAACCCTCGGAGATCGATCATCGCCGATCAGGATCATGGCTTGGATCGATCGCAACCGTCGAATGGTCGCCGATCGGTTGGATCGCAATTGGATCGATCGTCGCCGATCGGGATCATGGCTTGAATCGATTGCATTGTATTTAAAACTAATATTGCGACGCATAATGAATGCGTCGCAATATTAGTTTATTAATTTAAAACTAATATTGCGACGCATTGTATTTGCATCGCAATATTGCGACGCATAATGATTGCGTCGCAATATTAGTTTATTAATTTAAAACTAATATTGCGATGCATTGTATTTGCATCGCAATATTGCGACGCATAATGGATGCATCGCAATATTAGTTTTAAATTAATAAACTAATATTGCGATGCAAATATAATGCGTCGCTAATTTTCCACCAAAATGACTATTGGCGGCAACAAAGCGACTCAATCGCGACGCATAATTAGCGTCGCTGATTAGCGACGTATTAGCAACGCAATTATGCATCTCTAACCCTATTTCATAAAACCCTCCCCCCGCTTTGTCTTCCTCCTCACGAGCCCGAACCCCCCCCCCCCCTCCCGTCTTCTCCTTTCTCCTCCTCCCTCTTCCCCACCTTCGGCGGCTCCACGGCAACTCTCCGGCACCCGACGACCTCGCCGGCGAGGGTTATTTTTAGGTTCCCCTCCCTCCCCCCTGTTTAAAAAAAAATTTGGTATGAGAGGGGGTTTTTTTCCCACCCCCCCTCCTGTTCCGGCCACGGTCATGGCTGGCAACGACGGCCATGGCCGTGGCCGCAACGCCGCGGCCGGTAACTCAGTGGCCTGGCCATGGTGGCCATGCCACAAAAAAAATTAACAGGGGGGAACCCCCCCTCCCGTCTTCTCCGGCCACGGCTGCGATCGTGGCCGGCCGTGGCTTGGCCACAGTGGCCAGGCCATGAAAAAAAATTTAACAGGGAACCCCCCCCTCCCGTCTTCTCTGGCCACGGCCGCGGCCGTGGCCGTCGTGGCCTGGCCACAGTGGCCAGGCCACGGAAAAAAAAAATTAACAGGGGGGAATCCCCCTCCCATCTTCTCTGGCCACGGTCGCAGCCGTGGCCTGGCCACAGTGGCCAGGCCACGAAAAAAAAAAATTTAACAGGGGGGTTTCCCCCTCCCCTCCCGTCTTCTCCGAAAAAAAAAATTAAAAGGGGGAACCCCCCCCCTCCCATCTTCTTCGGCCACGGCTGCAACATGGCCGGCCGTGGCCTGGCCACAGTGGCCAGGCCACGAAAAAAAAATTAACAGGGGGAAACCCCCCCCTCCCGTCTTCTTCGGCCACGGCCGCGGCCGTGGCCGGTCATGGCCTGGCCACAGTGGCCAGGCCATGGAAAAAAAAAATTAACAGGGGGAAACCCCCCCCCCCTCCCATCTTCTCGGCCACGGCTGATCGTGGCCGGCCGTGGCCTTGCCACAGTGGCCAAGCCACGAAAAAAAAAAATTTAACAGGGGAAACCCCCCCCCTCCCATCTTCTCCGGCCACGACAGATGAATCCCGACATCATCATATTTAAATTACAATATACCATAATATTTAATTGCTAACATAAGTTTTAATCATTATCATCGCATAAGGATGTATTGTGATAGATAACGACAGATGAATCCCGACATCAGTCAAGTTACAATTCAGCAGAAGTTAGAAACGGAGTTCGCTTACTGGTTTTATGAATTTGTGAGTAGTATCACTCAATCAATTTCAATCATGGCTTTTATTTTTTGAATTGGTTGTGAATAGCTTATTAATTTATAGGTAAACGGTCCATGGTCCACAACCGACAATATTTTCATTAAATGTCTATCGCAATGGCCATTGAAGACCGTAACAACATCTACTGGCTATTTTGTTAATGGGTACAAATTTCAGATTGAACGATTAGCAGCTTCAAGAGGCACGCAGAATTGGGGCGTGTGTGTTAAAGGAGAAAGTGTTGGAGCAAATATGCAGGATTATTACGAAAAGTTAGTAGAGATGGTTGAAGTTGAATATCCCGGCTGGCCTATGAAGCGAACCGTATTGTTTCGTTGCGATTGGTTCGATCCGACAGTTCTTGTGGGCAAAAGGGTTCATAATGACTACAATTTAGTTGAAGTGAACCATCGACGAAGATTGCAAAAATATGAACCATTCATCCTTGCATCCAAGCTCAGCAAGTGTTTTACTGCGGATATCCAAGTTTGCGCAACGACAAGCGAGATTGGTGGGCTGTTTCTAAAATCGTCCCACATTCAACAATCGTATTAGATGAGAGTTCATCAAGTCAATCAGCCGAGTGCCCTGCATTTCAAGAGGATGAGATGGAAATGCATGCAATTGAGGACGACACAAGGGCTCCTGAAACATCACTTAGAGATCCAAATGGTGATGTCCAAGAAATAGCGGATGCAAATATTCAGTTTCCTTCCGATGATAATGAAACTGAATCGCAATCCAATACGACATCGGATGTTGAACCAAGATTTCATGAAAAATTTGAAACCGACTAAACATAGAGGTTTTTTTAAATTCAATTTATTTTTATAAATGTTATATTTTTACATATTCAATCATTAATCGTAATTACATTCATGAATCTTTAGTATTTTCAGTATGATGGGCCGAGGTAGATCTACCGACGATGGACGGATTGAGCAGGGATGTAGCCCTGCCGCATCAGATCACATGAGCTTTGGAGATGGAGAGTTTTGATCTCCACACATCGCACAGCCTCCGATCTCTCCAGTAGTCGGCGGTGATCCTGCATTGGTATTATCATCCAGCCGATCGGCACAGACCTCCGAGAGTTCTTCCACCATCGACCGCACCGTACTTCGACTGGATGCTCATGGGCTGTAAGTATATACTAATTAAAAATATATGTTTATGTTTTTAAGTCAATTACTTATAAACATGCATTTTTTTAATAGATTTTTTGAGCAACATCATGTATCGAGCCACATTAGCTCCATATTTCAAAGGCGTGCGGATCCCAGTGGCTACGATTGGCGTCATGTATCTGCAGCCACGAGGGAGTTTTATTTTTCAGAGTTTTAGGTAAACTTATTAAATATAATTTATCACTGATATAAAATTTTTAATCTTAATAAATTCTGAAACTAACTGTTTATTTTAATGCAAAAAAAGTTTACGTGGGACCCTGCCAACCATGATACCATTAGGGCAGTATGGGAAGCTCTTACGGGACGCCGATAATCCGACATGCTTCATCGTTGGAGGTCATCGGGTCACCATCATGCGCATGTGCTAGAGGGTATTTGAACGAGTGGCTGCAGGTCTGGCAATCTGATGGCTGGCGCAGGAGGTCTGCATCAGCCAGCACGAACCGCCGATTGAGAGGGGCGTCCTGGCACGGGTCTCTCCCGCCACACTTCGGGCTCCATTTCGATTCAGGAGCACAGACGTCGTATGGTAAGAAAACATAAATAATTTAATTACTAATTTAGTTATTTACAAATACTTACATTAATATCAATTTTTCTGTTGTTATAGTCTGAGCAGGAGGGCGGAGATCCTGGTGAGTTTTGTCTATCAGGGCGACACACACCAGGAGGGACGGTTCCTGGGTTGATACACGATCACGGAGGTTGCGGTAAGAAATTAGCTTTATGTTGTATCTGTTTAATTTCTAAAATTTTATTTAGAGAAATTTATCGATTCATTTATTATTGATTTTATAATTCAAAGACATGAGTCGAGAAGCTTCACTCTCAGGCATCGCAGGTCGACTCCACTGATGGGGGATGCCGTCGAACTCTCAGCATAGGAGAGTCAACGTGTGTTTTTGGAGGCTGTTGGTGCCCAGCCGCGAGACCGCAGGGTCTATGGTCTGGGCACTAGAGCTTCTGCATATTTTCCCCATCAGGCCTCCAGCTCGCGATATTCTGGCGATATTCCTGCCGAGCGTTTAGATGACATTCGGAGATCTATCATGGAGGAGGTTCGTCAGGAGGTTCGACAGGACGTTCGGCAAGGAGGTTCGGCAGAGGTTGAGCACGAGTTCAAGCAGTGTACGGAAGGCCTTCAGCAGGAGCTTGCAGACGTGCAAGAGCAGATGCGTCAGTTGCAGGATATGGTTAGCCGTATGTCGCAGGGTTTCCAGCCTCCACGTGATCGTGCGGATTCTTGATGTATTTTTTCTTTACTTTTTATATTTTGTACATGAAACCTTTAAAATTTTAATATATTAATTATTTTTGAAAATTGAATGATGAATGTTTGGATCAATATGAGTGATGAATGTTTCGATCAATATTTAAATGTAATAAATTGTATTAATCGTTTTAATTTTTAATTTTTTATTTTTAAAAAAAATTGATTAGTGATGCATTAGCGTTGAAATTGCATTGCTAATATTTTTAAAATATTATTATTAAATATTATGACATAATGACCTGGCGTCGCAATATTTTAAAAAAAATTAATTAGCGACGTATTAGCGACTCAAATTACGGTGCTAATATATCTAAAATATTATTATTAAATATTGCGATGCAACTAAATGCGTCGCAATATTGCGACGCAATTGAATGCATTGCAATATTTAAAAATAATATTTTAGAAATATTAGCGATGCAATTTCAGTCGCTAGTGCGTCGCTAATTAATTTTTTTTAAAAAATAAATAATAATTAGCGACTCAATTGCAACAAGGTTTTCTGTCGCAAATATTTTTAAAAAATTAATTTTAAAATTAGCGACGCATTTAGGATGCGTCGCAATATTGCGACACATTTAGTGGCGTCAATATATTGCAACGCATTTGGTGCGTCGCAAAGACTCACTGTTAAGCGACGCAATTGCGATAAAGTGAGATTGTGACGATCATTGTAGCGATGTCGTCATTGCGTCGCTAATGCGTCGCAATAGCATGTTTAGCGATGCATTAGCGACGCATTTGAGCGTCGCTATATTTTAATTCTCTTGTGTGATGGTGCTAATGCCACTCGAAAGGGAAGCTATGCCCATACTTCTAAGCGCACACTGTAGTAGTCCTGACTGACTAACTGATCAAAATGATCCTTCACCATCTGAAAGTATCAAAGAGAATGGCAAAGTGGGCTATGGAGTTGAGTGAACATGATATCCAATACCAGCCTCGCCCCACCATCAAGGCTCAAGTCCTAGCAAATTTCTCCTCGAGTGCATAATCCTGGAAGATGGGTCAACGCTGGGAATCCCCGAGCAAGGGACGACCGAGGCCTGGTGGTTGCTTAATGTAGACGGATCCTCTAATGCAACTAGCTCCGGTGCGGGTTTGGTTCTCATGAGCCCAAAAGGAGTCATGGTCGAGTATGGTGTTTGTTTCACCTTTTCGGTCTCTAACAACGAGGCTGAATATGAAGCTCTGCTCATCGGACTCTGAATCACTTGTGACTTGAAAATCAAGAAGTTGAATGTCTACACCGATTCCTAGCTAGTCGCCGATCATGTGCAAAGAGAATTTGAAGCTTGGAAGCGAACATGATCTGATATCTATAGAAGGTACGCGACCTATCGCCTAGTTTCTCCAAACTTGAAATTGTTTAGGTTTCGAGGACTGAAAATGCCTGCACCAACCTTCTCTCCAGATTGGCCACACTGACTCCATGGACCTAAAACATAAATTTTACCTAGAGGTTATGGAAAAGTTTAGCATAGCGGACACCGACTCGTCATGCAGATCAAGGCGAGCCATCATGGATCAACCCTATCCTGCCTACCTTAGAGATGGATCTCTCCCTACATATAGGAAGGAGGTGAGAAAGTTGAAGATGCAACATTCCACTATGTCCTGTACGACAGCTAGCTCTATAAGCGCTCATTCTCTATGCCACTACTCAAGTGCCTTCAACCCTTAGAAGCTGACTATGCTCTACGAGAGGTCCACGAAGGCATCTGTGACAATCACTTAAGCGGCCGAGCCCTCTGTCACAAAGTGCTGCACTAAAGATACTACTGGCCAACCATGCGACTCATGCCAGCACCACTCGAACATCCAGAGGGTCTCATTCGCACACCTAACGCCCATCATATCTGCTTGGCCCTTCGTTAAATGGGGTATGGATATCTTGTCTATTTTTTCCTGCCATCAGATAGGGAAAGTTTCTGTTCATGGCTATTGATTACTTCACCAAGTGGGTCAAAGCTGAAACAGTCACCTAGATCACTGAGGCTCGAGCTAAAGATTTTGTATGGCGATTGATCATTTGCCGATTCGATCTTTCGCACACTATCATTACAAACAATGATCAGCTGTTCAACAACCCAAGGTTATGGGAGTTTTGTGAAGACCACAGCATCAACCATCGGCTCACCTCAGTCGGGCACCCACAAACCAACGTGAAGCATAGGTAACAAACCGAACATTGTTATAAGGGCTGAAAGCTTGGCTCAACAGGTCACGCGACAGGTGAGCGAATGAATTTCACCATGTCCTCTGGGCTACCGGATGACACAGAGGATCCCTACTGGTGAAACTTCATTTAGGATGGCCTTTGGCACTAAAGTCGTCATTCCAATTGAAATAGGCCTACCTTCGCACAAAGTCGAAGGCTACTCGGAGGAGTCGAATGATGAACAACTGCGAGCCAACCTTGACTTGATCGAAGAAATCAGAGAGAAGGCTCGAGTTAGGATGGTTGCATACCAACAACGCATGGCCTGTTACCACTCTTCCTGAGTGAAAGGGAATCTCTTCTTTCCTGGTGACCTCGTTCTCCGCAAGGCATCAGTTTCTAAATGATGGAGCATGAAAAGCTGACCTCGATCTGGAAGGTTCCTATCAAGTTGCGGAGGTCATCAGACCCGACACATATAGGCTCCAAGACCTCGATGAAAAAACCATCCCTAGGATATAGAACTCGAACAACCTTCGAGTATACTATCAATGAAGTATACCTAAACCAAGCTACCTCGCTCATTGTAATAAACTTCACTCTTAATTTGAGTATTTGTTTTTGAATAACTACATTTTTCAAGATGATTGATGAAAGGCAGGTCCTACCCAAATGCTGATCCTAAGAGTCCATTCTCCGTACCTTACCTAGGCCAAGTAAAATATAAACGTTCTTCGAACCTCGGCAAGGCCGAGTGAATTTCTCCATACCTTGGCTGGGCTAAGTAAAAAACATTCTTTGAACCTCGGCAGGGCCAAGCAAATTTCTTCATACCTCGACTAGGCCAAGTAAAAAACGTTCTTCGAACCTTGGTAGGGCCAAGCAAATTTCTTCGTACCTTATCTACGCCAAGTAAAATATATTTTTTTCTTCATACCTCAGCATGGGCGAGCTATCTTCTAACCTCGATAGGGCCAAGCAAATTTCTTGTATCTTGATCATGCTAAGTAAAATATAACTTTTTCTCCGTACCTTGGCACGGACGAGCTATCTCTGAACCTCGGCAAGGCTGAGCTATTTGAACCCTGGTAGGACTGAGTCAAAAATCACTTTGCTCTATCCATGAATCCTAGAAAAGGTTAAGTCCATGTTTTCATCCTATCTACAGACCCTGAAGAAGCCAGGGCGCTTCTAGGTGGCTTTTAGCAAAATTCAAGCGACAAAGGGATAGAGCAAAAGTCATTCAACAAAAGAAAAACATAGTTCACATGACAAATTGAAAAAAATAAAAGAAGATTTTTCATTTATTTAAACTCTTAGTACAAAAGGGTTACATCTCCTACACTCTTTGACACTCTTCAAACTACTCAGATGTTCGTAGGATGTAGAGAATGCCTAGGCGATCAGTGCATGAACTGAGGAACTCATTCTTTGAGGTAGTTTTGAAGCAACATCTCTTTCAGAGGATCACCTTCCAACTCCACTGAGTGGCCACACCATCAGGGTCTGGAACTGACCAACAGCAAGCAATGCTGTGCCTACTTTGAGCTTCACATTCTTCGCCAGATCCTTCATCAGCCCCCTCTCTTATGGGGCTGACATTTCTTCAATCTTTTTTGTCGGTGAAGGAAGTTCAGAGTTGTACTTGATATCATTTTAACCGTGGCTTGGCAAGATTAGGCAGGATCGACCCTCAGCATTTCCTGCACGGTCTGTTCTTCAGTAGCTCCCTCATCTAATCTTCGAGGTTTGGACCCGACACTGAAAAAGACCAGGAGATCTTCAATCTCTAGCATTGACATGGATGGAGCCCTATTAGGCTCCTTATAGTTAGCCCCTTCTTTGGTCAAAGAGAACAATATCTCTGAACAAGGGCACTGTCGTTGGCATTCCCACAAGCTTGAGCACAAAGTTGAAGCCCATAATGTGATGACAATTGCTCGACAACACCGCCAGAAGGGGATGTCACTAAATCCTATTATCCCCTCGATGGCTGAGTGAAGGGCGAACACCAACCTCCAGGCGTTCTCCATAAAAGAAGGTTCTGAGCTTCAACTCCTGAGCATGCATAGAAGCAGGACACCTCAAGCTCACCTCCTTAGCGATGAGTGATCAGTTTGAGAGGAAAGCAAAGTGACAAGAAAACAAAATACTAGAGACTCATGTGGCTGCGGACAACGCCAATCCTCCCCCTTTTTAAAGCCATTGAACGAGAGGACAGAAGGCATTAATAGGTAGAACTCCAAAGAATCGAGGCCCATCAACTCGCGTGTCCTGATCTCTGATTCGCCCACGTGTCATCCAGTTAGCGCTCTCAGCGAGAATACAAGGAGACACTCCTTGACTGACAAGATGAAGTAATGGCACACCGTATTAAAAATAGTGCTCCCTCTTGATATCAACCTTCGTAGGTTAGAGTCAAACACTTGGGCCCTATTCCCCAGGCACGAATGAAGACAGTGGACTGAGGATGAGGGGGCACGTGATGCGAAGAAAGAAATCTTCCGCATAAATCAACTGCCATGTACAAGGCAGTAAAACCCATTTCGAGGGCAAGGCGGTGGCCAGCTGCGAAGTTTGAGTCTTGGCTAAACGAAGTTATTTCCATACCTTGGCAAGGCCGAATGCTCATATTCTTCAAATCTCGGTAGGGCTGAGCTATCTCTGAACCTTGGCAGGACCAAGTTTTCTCCATACGCTGGCTGGACCAAGTAAAAATATGCTTCGAACCTTGGCACGACCGAGTGCATAAGTCATCTCTGAATCTCGATAGGATCGAGCATGACTATAAGGTCTCTATGGTATCTACTAAGTGGCCTAATCGGACAATAACAAGGCATTTAGACGAAATAACCACTTAGCATCCTATAAAAAAAGAAACCATAGGCCAATAAGCGAAGGCATGGCTCGGAAGCAAATAGAAAGGGGAAGAGAGAAAATTTCTTTCATTAAAAATTTTATCGCGGAGTTACAAATGCCTCGAGGCATGCAAAGATATAAAAGTCTTCTACATCATAAAAATTATTCAAGACTCGGATGGCGTGACACCCTCCTTAGAAGGAGCTGCTGGATGTGGAAGTTTGAAGTGGACTAGCTTAGCACTGCGCCCTCCTCAGAAGAAGCTGCTGGATGAGGAAGTTTTGGAGTGGGTTGGCCCGGTTCTTCGACGGCGTGAGAAGGCCCCGCTGAGTCTACCTCTCCGATTTCTTCAAAATCGATCTCCAAGGCACCTTCCTCGTACTCAACCTCGGCTGATAGATGAGATGCAACCGTAGGATCGACTGGTGAGGGACACAGTAACCCTCGTTCTCAAGGAATGACAAGTTTAGGTTTTGATACTCCTGGGCAACCCTCTCACATGTCTCCTTCACCCTCAATTTATAGGCATCCTTGGAAAACATAAGCTTTTCCTTGGCAAACTCGGCTGAGCTCTTATGCCAGGGCAACCTGATTGTTAGCCTCGGTCACCTAGCCACGAAGCCCGCAGCATTCCTTGATCAGCATTTTGATCTTCTCTGCTGCCCTAACCCATTCAAGTTTCATCTGGGAGACAAAACAGATTGACTCCATCAGAAGAAGATAAAATCCACTGATACTGAAGGGATAAATGCATACCTCCACCATAGCTTCGGCATGTCGAGCGTCTGCCTCCGTAGCCTACTCCTGGAGCTTCTTATTTTCCTTCTTATATTGGCGGAGCTTCCTCTCAGCATGCTCCAACTTTGCTCGATCTTTTTTCGCTTCATGCTACGTAGTCGCAAGATCAGCCATGGCTGATGCAGCCCGCTTCTGATTGTTTTCAAACTTGCGGTGTTCGTTATCAAGCTTTTTATTCAACATGTTTATTTCCTTGATGGCCTCTGCCCAGAACCTCGATAGCCTGGCCTGGGCTTCTTTGACCAATTTATTGGCCACCTCAGCCGACCTTCTAGCCTCATCAAGCTCAGCCCGGGCCTTGGCTAGCTCCTTGGAGAGTTGGCTAACCAAGCCATCTTTATTCCAAAGCTCTATGTTCTCCTGCAAGGCTTGGGCATGAGCCTTTGTTGCAGAGATCAGGCGACTAGACATCGTTCTCAGAAGAATTACGTTCTACAACGAAGCATAGTGAACAAGTTCGAAAACAACCAAACAATGAGTCAAAATTCGAAAACAACCAAACAACGAGTCAAAAAAAAAAAGAGATTATTATTCTCACTTACCCGGTATGCCTAGGCATTCATGGTTCTCACAAGTTTGGAGTTGCTAAACATGGGCAAAAACTCCAATTCCTTGGGGACTTCGGATCCATTAACTGTGAAGAAATGTTGCCTTCACCTTCCTTGTCATGTTCCCCCTAAGGGGCTCTCCTGATGAAAGAGAGAGCAAAGCCTATCGGCCATCGACTCCCCTTCGGGATTAGAGTGGGTCGAGTGGGGGCATCAGCCTGACCAGCTTCTTCAACCGAAGGCCCCTCTTGACCCTTACCATTCTGCTCGATCTCCCCCTGCTCTTTAGGAAGAGATCCCTCAGTGGGCGGAGGGGTAACATCACGGCCGGCCAATGGTGTGCCTCATGGCTCCTTCACTAACTCCTTCCCTTTTCGAGTCGGTGCCCTCCCAATCTCCTCTGTTGACTCCCTTTCCCTCAGGGCCAACAAACCTTCATCCCTCTTTATCGGCTTGTCCTCACCCCTCTCCACCAGAGGGAAAAATCAGGGGCCGAACTTAACCCTCTTCTTTCCCAGGCTTGACGAGGGTGAACGAGGCCTCTTCTCATCTCTCTTCTTCTTCGGACTTGACAAAGCCGAGAGAGATATTTCATCCACTCTATCGCTACCGTGCTTCTCAGTCTTGTATCTCTTTCACCATCGTGCTTTCGGGCACCCTTCTTCAGTACTTCCTTTAGTCGGTCTTCAAAATTTGACTTGGTTGCTACAAATAGAGCAAATGAATGGTCAATCATACATAAGCCGATGCATCTAAAGTCAGATAAGCAGAACATCGGGTTAAAATTTACCTCAAGGATCGATGCTGCTAAGCCCTACATTAAAGAGGGCATCCTTGGCCAATAGGACCCCAATCGATAGCGCGGGGCCATTGGTTAGATATCCAAGTCTTTGACCTCCTACCTCGATAGTCTCGGGCCTCTGTTCAAGTCGTTAGAAAAACCTCCCCACGATCTAGTTAAGTGGCATTCACCGCTCCACTGGATGATGAAGAAGCGAGACTTTCAACCTTTCATAGAAGAGGGGGCCTTGGAGATCCTCTTGAAGGCCCTCCGAGGACCGATGTAGGGCCAAGAAAAGTTCGAGGAAAAACAATATTGTGACAGACTCAGAACATGGGTACTGTGGCTGTCACCCCTATGAACTTGCACAAGGAGACAAAGCCTACAATGTGTCTCCAGCTATTCGGCGATATCGTCGAGGGACAAATGCCATAGTACCTCATACACCTTTGATGATTGGGTGGAGAGGAAGACGAAAGCCGGCTTTGAAGCATTCTTCATAGAAAAAGACTTCGGACACCAAGGCTTTCGACCCCCTGCCCAAGGCCCAGAATTTGTAAGACATTCATCGGGATTCCAATATTCCTGATGGATTCTTTCCAGATTCGCTGAAGTTATGGTTGAGGGAATGTAAGTTGGATGCTCCATATCTTTAGGGTGAACAAGGGATGAACTGGCCATGGCACTCTTTTGCCGAAGGATACTTGATCTTGGGAGAGAGGAAAGGCTAGAGATTTGAAAAGGCATAATGAAGAAGACACCAGTCACTCCCTTTTAAACCTCCTCAGCAAAAGGACGGAATATCACTGGCATAAAACACTAGTTATCACGGACCTTCGATTCAAGCGCCGCAAACCCTATTCCCGCCACATGTCATTCCATCAACCATCCTCGATTGAAAACTGAAAAGGCTCTCCTCGTCCAACGAGCAAAAATGATGGTGTGATGGCTTGACTTTTATGAGGCCATCATGACGCGCCTCCATGGATTCAAATTTCACCAATAAAGTTGAGTCACCATGGACTCTACTTTCTATGTCTGAACTTACGCTTCGAATTAAGGAGTGGGAGGCATATGATGCAGGGTAAAATTATCTTCGCATCAATTGACAGACATGGCAGCTGGCAGGACCAACTTCTGGGCCCTTGTCTACCAACTACTACACTTAGAAGAAGTTGACTCCTCGTTGCAGAAAAGAAGAATTACACCAGTTGCAAGCTCCGTACCTTGGTAGGATCGAGTGATCTTCGAACTTCGGTATGACCGAACCATCTTCATACCTCAGCAAGGCCGAGCCATCTCCATACTTTGGCAGGGCCAAGCTACCTCCAAACCTCGACAGAGCCAAGCCAAATCTCTGACCCTCAGCAGGGCCAAGCATTCTCCAAATCATCTTGGTGAGATCGAGCTTCGGCTCCTCATTATAAGCATCATACTCGCTCTAATCGTGCCAGCTATCTCGAAGAATAAATCACCCCAATCACAAAGATCTTGAAATGATCCTCCCTAAATGGAAATAGGGAATAGATACAACACTTCCCCTCCATGGTCAATGGGATTTCATATTCCCTGATCGTTCATTAGCTTTATCAGCCATCAACTTTCATAACTGCACCCAAGAAATCAGGTAACAACTTACTATATTGGCAGCACATAAATATCAGGTCCCAAGACCCCTCAGGTAAGCATTCAAGTACTATGAAACCCTAACATATGCCATTGTTCTTCAGAGACCTTCTTTGGGGTGTCTTTCTTTAACAATCTTCTCTACTCTATTTGTTGCCAAGGGTTTCCACTGACTTAGGCATCGAAGAATCTTCCGTAGGGGCCACCTACCTTACTTCTTGCACGAGGACTGTTTTGCAGGTTTGCAAAGATAAGAGGATGCCATCCAAATCTCAACTCGCGCTATCGTCTCGATCCCAGGCTGGATAACGAAAATCTGCCGCAACAAGTTTAAACCCTATTAGTGTTATCGGTGCGTGTGTAGAGAACGCCAGGAAGTAGGAATAAGGTGGATGTATGGGCTATGCAGAAGGATTCATATATGAAGGGAGCCTTCTATAGATGTGATTGGAGCTCATCTAGATTTAGAAGAAGGAGAATATTAAATTGTTCAAGTACAATCAAGCATGTTCAGCTAGCTGCTTGGTTGTCCGATGGCCTCCACAAGATAATCTAATGAAGATGCTAACACTGGCAAGTTCATTAGTTAAGAAGGTACATTAGTACATGATCACGTGAAACCTTCAGTTGCTGAGTGTATGTAAGAAGGTCTGAAAGTTGGTAAGTTTATCTTAATTGGCCAACTCAATATGATGCAGGTGATCATCAATATGCCACGTGATACTGGATTAAGTTACAACTTTTGGTGTAACTTGTTCATGTTACGTCGAGAGTGGGTAGCAGACCAATGAATATCTAAAAACAAGTGAATACAAATGGTTGAGAGTGATTGCTGGCTCCATTAACCATACGGACTCTCCATATACCACAACGATGCCCTCTGACAACGCTGGCATTTCACAGCATCTGACTGAGGCTACTGCAAGTTATAATTCAAACTTAGATGAGGATAAAATAGTGTCAAAAAGTTTGGTTTTAGCCAGTAATAGGGTTTATTATTATTATTATTAATATGATGGAAGAAAGCCCAGTCATAGTCAGTCAGGTTGAAAGTTGGATTCCTTTCTATCTAAATCTCTGCAACTTTACAGACTGAACTAGTTGCCACCTTCAATATGTGATACTGGATATGGTTGATAGTTTAGTTGAGAATCTTTGGAAAGGTTTGAATTTAAAAGTGTATAGCCTGTTGCCAGCTTGGTGTTATAGGTTACATGTCTCTATGACGGTCTAGATTAGGTCTTAATTAGGCTTAAGAAAGTATTTTATTCAGAGTTGGTCAGCTGGGGTAACGTGGTTATTGGATATTAACCTCTGAAACGTGTCAGCAGGTGACTTCTGTGCTGCATTTTCTCAACATTTTAGATTTTTTTTTGGATATTGTCAGATAAATAATGTTGTTTTCAATGTTTTATATTTTACTCTCTAGATGAATATTGATGATGATCATTCTATTTCTTTTGTTCCTATAAATCAGACATACACTTTGCTTAATGTTGACGCCAGATCACCGGCCTCGAGCGTCCGCGAACGTCCGATCGTCTCCTCCAGCGAGCCCGGGATCCTTTGGCGAGCTCCTCGTGCCTGCGGGCCTGCAAACAAGTCCTGGGGGCCAGAGATTCTGACGGGGACCCTCCGACGCTCAAGTCAGTGCTCTGGGCAACGGTCGTGAGCTTGAGGAAGCTCGAAAGAGGGAAGAAGGGAGAGGCTTAGAGCCGTGCTCTCTGTGGGCAAGAATGAGCGTTAAGAGTGTAGTGAGTTCTCAGTTATTTGGTCTTACCTGGTCAGGGTCCCTCTTACCCTTTTTATAGATGCCTGGAGTCCGTGGGCTTGGGGCGTGATCACTTGTCAGAGCATTAATTGATGGCAGTACAGTGGAGCTTACCTCCATGTGACGTATCAAGCTGCAGGTCATGTCCTGTCAGAGTTGGTGGCTGCAAGGCGTGGCTAATCGTTACGGCGCTTGCCAGACGTGTCTCCTACGTCACCTTTTTGGTTGTCCTGAGCAGACAGTGATGGGTGATAAAGTTAGTCGTGTGGGTCCCAAGGTACAGTCGTTGGGGGGAGGGGAAATGATGTTGAGTTGAAGCCAACTGTCCCTCGTAGAGCATTGATTATAGAGTGATTGTGTGGCACCGTTCATACCCTTGAATGAGCTTCAGAAAAGACCGAGGGTGAACACCAATGGAGCTTGGCAGTTGTAGGTCCGAGGCTAAGCAAGAGTTGAGGCCGAGAGGAGCAACATGGCAATCATAAATGCCTTTATATAGGAGAGAGAATAAGGCAATAAATGCCAAAGGTTGAGAAGGAGAGCCTAAACGAGATGTCGGTGACACTTTATTCTATTAAATGCTCTTCAATCCATTATGACTATTTCTGTACCATTAAAGGCTCTAGCCCATTGACTCGATCGGACATTAATGATGAAAGGTGGCCTTAAGAAACCCACGTATATAACGTAACCCTTTCTCCCTCTTATTCTCTTTCTTTATTATGAGGGATGAGAGCAATGTCCCGAAAGGGGCTTCATCGGTTTCCTTCTTTCACAGTTCTCTAACGGCGTTGGATCAGCCACATCATATGCTCCCTTGCCCCTGAGACGAAGCGGGCCCACTCCAGCAAGGTGAAAGGGGTGTCACCTCCCAAGTGGCTGATCCCCACCTGACTTTCACTCTAGCAAGGTGAAAGGGGTGTCACCTTCCAAGTGGCTGATCCCCACCTGACTTTAGGGTCTTTAACTTTTGTCATGAAGTTTGGATGTGGGTCCCCGTCCACATGCCATTGAGGCAGAGAGCCAATGAAGCCGCAATGATGCTCCTGAGACAGAGGGAGCCGTTGAGGCTGCAATAATGCTGTGGCGGCAGAGATAAGCCGTTGAGGCTGAAATAATGCTGTGGAGGCAGAGATAAGCCGTTGAGGCTGAAATAAAATTGCCTCGGGTGTCTGTGTGCTGGTCCGGGAGGTGACTGGTCTGGAAGGTGACTCGAGCGGGTACGAGCTGTTAGGGATTTGAACCGACTCGGGGCGTATGCTAGCCAGGTCGAGTGGTATCCGTTAGCCACCATATCATCGAGCTACTCCGGAACCACCTCGGGGGTTTCGTGGCCGGCCCGAGGGGTGACTCGAGGTCGCTGGAATCATAGGTCTTGAACCACCACGGGGGTTTCGCGGCCGGCCTAGGGGTGACCTTTTGATCACATGACTGTCGAGAGCCTTTTGAATGGTTGGTTTTCCCATAATGCATTTAGATACTAATGAAAAGAAACTTTTTCTTGTAGTGTACTTAGCTTTTTGTTGGAGGAATTTGTCTCCTTCTGCTTCGTTTTGGGAGGCTCCATGTTTGTGGCATTTGTTGGTGAGCTTGGAGGGGCTCTTTACTTTTGGCATGAAGTTTAGGGGTGGGTGCCCATCAACTTTGAGCTGAGGAGTTGGCCTCTCTCAGCTGTGAGTTGTCTTGGGGCTTCTTGATGGCTGAAAGTAACCAGCAATATATTGCAAGTGTACAATTTAAACGAAGGTATTACCCGATTGGCCGTTGGCCGCTAATACAGAGTTGAAGCCGCTGAGGCTGAAATGAAGCCGTTGAGGCTGTGACGAAGTCGCTGAGGCAAAGTGAGGCCGTTGAGAGCCTTTTGAACCCCGGAGGGTGACCTGAGAGTTGAGAGTCATCGGGTGCCTTTTTAACCCCGAAGGATGACCTGAGAGTTGAGAGTCGTCATATGCTTTTTTAACCCCGGAGGGTGACATGAGAGTTGAGAGTCGGAATCGGGAGCCAGAGGTCGCCGAGGGAAGCCCGAGCAGCCAGCAGCTATTGAAGACGAGTAGCCTGGAGAGTCCGCTGAAGTCGGACGATTAGGAGAGGATGTTGCTGGGAGTTATCAGGATTCGGGCAGCCTCCACATTGGTTCAAGGCAAGGGGCCCTCTAGCTTCCATGGTCTCTCTCTCTCCTTCTGCTGAGTTGATGACCTGCCCCCATATAACTATGTTGATTGAAGGCGGAGGGTACCAGTGCTGAAATCGAGGGCAGCTGGAATGGAATCGTCTTGGGCTCGGATTGGCTCTGGGTGCAACAGAGAAAAGAGAGAGAGGGGGTAGATAGAGTCAGCAGTCAAAGCCCTTCGTCCTCATCTCCCACCTTGCATTAATAGCATCAGCATGTCTTAGCTTATCACCGCTAGGAATAAAAATGCCCATAAATAATTGAGGTGACTAGGAGTTAGGATTTGGGTGGCAAGGAGTGGCGCTCTTGCTGCCTAACAAGCCTGAGCCTTAAATTGCCGTTGAGCTTGAGTTTGAGGTTGCTTTTGCTCTTGAGCTTGTTACCACGCGGCCATGGAATATCGCTCCCATAACCTTTGAACAACTGCCATTAATGCTTGGATCTTCAGGGTGAGGGTGGCATGATGTTTTGCTTGAATGGCAGTGGCACGAACTGGTGGTGATGGCGGAACAGAGAACTAGCATCTTGTTGCTCAGCTTGTTGAGGGTGCCCCCCAGCGTTACTGGTGAAAGCTTCCCGATTCTTGTCATCACCCTCTTCACGATCCATCATTTTGATGAAAAAGGGATGAGGATCTGCAAACCAACATCGCTGACCCTCCCCCTACCTGGCGTGCCAATCTGTTGATGCCAGATCACCGGTCTCGAGCGTCCGCGAAAGTCCGGTCGCCTCCTCCAGCGAGCCCGGGATCCTCGGTGAGCTCCTCACGCCTGCGGGCCTGCAAACAAGTCCCGAGGGTCGGAGATTCCGGCGGGGACCCTTCGACGCTCAAGTCAATGCTCTGGGCAATGGCTGTGAGCTTGAGGAAGCTCGAAAGAGGAAAGAAGGGAGAGGCTTAGAGCCATGCTCTCTGTGGGCAAGAATGAGTGTTAAGAGTGTAGTGAGTTCTCAGTTACTTGGTCTTACCTGGTCAGGGTGGGCTTGGGGCGTGATCACTTGTCAGAGCATTAATTGATGGCAGTACAGTGGAGCTTACCTCCATGTGACATGTCAAGCTGCAGGTCGTGTCCTGTCAGAGTTGGTGGCTGCAAGGCGTGGCCGATCGTTACAGCGCTTGCCAGACGTATCTCCTATGTCACCTTTTTGGTTGTCCTGTCAGAGTTGGTGGCTGCAAGGCGTGGCCGATCGTTACAGCGCTTGCCAGACGTATCTCCTATGTCACCTTTTTGGTTGTCCTGCGCAGACAGTGATGAGTGATAAAGTTAGTCGTATGGGTCCTAAGGTACCGCCGTTGGAGGGGAAATGATGTTGAGTTAAAGCCAACTGTCCCTCTTAGAGCATTGATTATAGAGTGCTTGTGTGGCACCATTCATGTCCTTCGATGAGCTTCAGAAAAGGCCGAGGGTGAACACTTGCATGGCACTGTTCACCGCCAAATGGAGCTTGGCAGTTGCAGGTCCGAGGCTAAGCAAGAGTTGAGGCCGAGAGGAGGAACGTGGCAACCATTAATGCCTTTATTTAGGGAATAGAATAAGGCAATAAATGCCTTAGAGCAAGCGGAGGTTGAGAAGAGAGCCGAGGCGAGATATTCATGACACTTTATTTCATTAAATGCTATTTAAGCCATTATGACCATTATTAAAGGCTCCAGCCCATTAACTCGACACGAAAGGTGGCCTTTGGGAAACCCACGCACCCTTTCTCCCTCTTATTCTCTTTCTTCATTACGAGAGCAATGCCGTGGATGGATGTTGGGAGCTGAAGCCGAAGGGGCTCCGTCAGTTTCCTTCCTTCATGGTTCTTTAACGGTTCTTTAACGGCGTTGGATCAGCCACATCACTTAACATATTAGAAAGATTAGGAACCGGGGATTAGCAAGATGACCAAGGATTTAAAGCGAAAAGAGAAAACAAGTGACCAGGAAAAAGAGATTTCACACAGAGAAATCAAGTGCCATGTTGCTTCCTCATTATCTATCTCCAACCGTGATCAGCAACCATTCATGCTCGTCCTTGGATCTTTGAGAAACAAAAGGAAACTCCCAAGGAAGTAAACAAAGAACTGCACTGCTACTCCTTTAACTTCAGTTCACACAGAGAGAAATCAAGTAGTATGTACGTGGCCTCCTCATTATCTCCAACCATGATCAGCAAATCACAACCATTCATGCACTTCCATGGGAGCAAAACAACGTGATTAAAGTCACAACTTCAAAGAAAACAAGGAAATCTACGCTGACTAAGACAAAGAACTGCACTGCTGTTTCTTTATCTTCCACTGTGATCAGCAGACCATAATCTTCTATTCATTTCCACGTCCACTGTGCCCATGATATATAATTCCTGCACTAGAAATGAAATCCGAAAAGAAGGCAGATGGACAATTGCTCCATTTTTGCATCAGATTACATTAGAGGAGACAACAGACATCTATATAAGAGTACATGTGAAAGCCACTTGTAAGGCACGGGAACCATAAATATGCCTCTCTTGAGGAGATGCAAATGGAATAGTCTGGCCCGAGACTATACAAAATTTTCATATCCCCATAACAATGGCTCACTTAAATAGGGTCACGGACAACGTATAAAAGAAGACAAACGGTGCACTGCGTGCTGATGGATGGACAATTTACTCTACGTCAGATTAGTTCTAGCACAGACCCATGCTATGAAATTGGGGCGTGACCAATACCTAACACAACTGTCACAATATTCTCCTGGACCACAAGCCACCACTGAACGGTCCAACTGTTGAACAATTCAATGTCAATTATCAGGCCAAGGTCTAAACCGCATTTAAAAACCTTTAATCCTTCACCAACTCCTCAGCTGGTCCCAAAGGAGCGGTTAAAGGCTGCATGTACCTCAGCCCAGAACCCAAAATCACAGGTTCGTTACCAATCGAACAGAAGGATAAAGCGGGTAAAGCCTTCATTAATGGACCCCGTCAGAGTAATAAATAATGATCCACTAACACTAGTCGTCCACTAGCCCATTACCGGGGCGAGCTGAGAGCAGTCCATCCAATAGGAGCTTCGCTGTGCCAGTTCAAAGCCTCTCCAAACTCCAAGCAACGACAGTGAGGTTAATGGCTACAAAAAGTAGATTGCATTAAACGACAAGGCAGGATGAAGTATCCAATAGTTTCTGACTGTATGGAGAGTCCACGCTACCCAACAAAGTTTAAAGCATTCATCAGTTTAGTTAACAAACCTCCTCCCCTCTTCTCCTTACCAGCTGTGCGAGCTTTAAAAGTATAAAACTAAAGGCCTTAAAAGAGGGAGGGTCCAACTGGCTAAGAGTTCACGTGACGAACATGGGGGGACGGTGGTGGGTTGGGAACTTTGGAGCGAGGAGAGAAGAAAAACTTGTCCTCTTCATGGCCCCGGATTTCAAAGCTCGAAGCTGAATCTTTGGTAAAACGTCAAACACCCCTCACCACCTCTCTCTCTCTCTCTCTCTCTCTCTCTCTTTCCGGTCTCGAGTCCCCAAGAATGGGGGCAAGACCACCACCCACTGCTGGTCTCGGGATGGGAGTAGTAAAGAAAGGGACGAGCGAAGGGGGGGCCGGAGGGGGAAAGGAATGGGTCCCAAGGGAGATGAGTAGGCGTCCCTTCCTGACGGCAGGCCATGCTCAGTAATGAAAGGGGCTAGAGCCCAAGCTTTTAAGCACCCCTTGCCCTTGTCCCGACGACAAATACCTCCCCCGACCCTCGTTCTCCCCTTCCCCTCCCCCAGAGCCTTTTTGTAACCACCCCCAGTTTCTCTGAGCTCTGTCTTCTTTTTCTTCTTTCTATATAATTATTCGGAACTCCACTACACATTGTATCCACTTGGCTGCGTGTAGCTCTTTGCTTTCTGAAACAAATGGAGGTATGTGAAAGGCTCTGAGACTTTTTCTTTACTCTAGGAATGTTAGGACTGGGCTTTGGGTAGCAGGCAGCGCTAGCTCCTTCTCCTTGTTTTTTAAATTAGAGATGGGTTTTGGTTGTAGGACATGAAGAGGCGCCAGATACCGGCATTTGGGAACTGGGACTACTGCGACGAGCTCCCCATTACCCAATACTTCGAGTCAGCAAGGCAGGCCGGTTTGATCCGTGGCCATTATTTCGGAGAAGATGGTGATCTCTTCAAGGTTCCAGTCTCTGTGAAACCAAGCTACCACAACCACCACCACCACCACCACCACAAGAAGGTAATAACTTCTGGTCTCAGAGACCTTCGACTAATTGTAGCTCAGTTTTCTTATGGTTCTCGTCTCTTAGCCTTTTGTTTTGCTTTGGATTTAGGTGAGGAAGGGAGATGGAGAGAAGCAGCAACATGGGAAGGAGCAGCAGAGGAATCAGGGGAAGGTGTGTGATGTCGGTGCTCAGAGCCCAAGGAAGCCAAGGGCTCCCAAGGCTGTGGATGAGGACTTGTACAAGATCCCCCCCGAGCTCCTCTACCAAAAGCCCAAGAGGGTACCCATCCTTCCTTTTGCTTCTTTTCTTCCATACATGACACTAAACAGTTGGGGCTCGTTGAAATCTCACAGTAGTTTAGACTTTTCCATTTGTGCTTCGAATACTTGGACTTTTGGTTCAACCTTTAGCCAAATCCTTTGATATATTGTGATTGGTTGCAGAAAAAGATGCTGACGAGTTTGTGGTCAGGGTGCCTGGGACTCAACTGCGTTGCCTGAGAATGGATAGAGAGGATGAAGCAGAAGCGTAGCATCACAGCGCGTGCTGTTTGTGCTTTTCTTATTTTCCAACTTTTTCTTCGGTTTTCTTCCTTTCGATCAATACGCGATGTGATGCATCGTAAGACTGGCTCTGTTCAATAGTGCACCGAAGTGACTGCCTGACTCTGTAGCTGTTTGTGTGGTAGCGCTTCTTGTTTTTTTCCTATATATGATGGCAATCAAACTGTATTAAGGTCGTTTGCTAATATAGATAATTGAGAAACAGAGTGCTTCAGGTGTTTGCTGGCAATAACCTGATAATTTTTGTTATATTTCAATCTGGTGACGTCTTCCATGTGTTCAAATTTCGACTCTTTTTGGCTATGAAAGCAGTGCCTCAAAATAGGACGACAGGTCGATATGTGGACTTCGTATTCTCTGTCACGCAAATTATGGTCAAATCTAAAGAATTCTTGGGCAATTCTTCACAGCATGGCTTTCAAATTTTTATGTATCCCAAGCCTTTACTCTTCTTACAACTACTGAGTTCTCTGAAAACCATTCACAGAAGTTAATTAGAGTTAATCTATTTCATATCACTTTGTTTGGCTGGAATAACTCTAAGCATCACATTTTCAACTCCTATATTAAACTCCTTTAGACTCGATCGTCAACTCCAGGTACTCCTATCCTTGATAAGGACGCCCCTGTTTGTTAGTTCGTTTTCACTGCATCCACTGGAGACGGGAGTGCACTTATAATTACATTTTAACTATAATTTAGTCAGATATAATTGCAGCCATATATTCATCTACTAGTAGATAAATACAAGGGGGATGAGGTCAATTAGTTGAATCCAAGGCAATGAACGAGTTTCCCCTTGTCTGGTAAATCTCATTTCTTGAGGGCTGGCAATTGGAAGATAGCTGAAGACGCTAACAAGTTGGGTATTTTATGCCATTAATAGGTTGGACGACATCTTTATTTCCTTCATGTATCATGGAAGGGTTATAGCATGGGAGTCATCCTCTTTCATGCGCTCGGTCGGGAATTCCTACGAATAGAGTTGCAGAATTCCAGGTCTTTTCCACGCTACATCCTCTTGAAATAGAGAAGGCAGTGAAAGTCGAAGATCCAGAAAGGTCAGTCCACTCATAGATGAGATGAATGATAATAGCTCTCACTGGATAGCTTCATATTTTAGGGACTTTGGATGGGAGAGAATGGAGGGGAGGAGAAGGAAAAGAAAAAGAAAGACCATAAATTACTTTATTTAAGAAGAAAATAAAAAAAAGGAGGGAAAAAATGGAAGGAATCGGTAAATTTATTAACCCTAACTCGGAGGTAAGCTAAAGAAGAAAAAATATTTAAGTTATATTTTTATGAAAGTTCAAAATATTCTTTCATTTTATATTTTTTATTATTTTTTCGTATTTATTTCCTATTCTGAGGGGTATAATTATTACATAACTTTTTTTTTTTTTTTTCCTATTCTGAAGGGTATAATTATTACATAACTCTTTTTTTTCTTTTCTTTTTTTCTTCCTCTATTCAAACAAGATAATTGATATTATCTTTTTTTTTTTCTTTCATCTTTTTTAAATAAAAGAAGAAGAGTAACCCTTCTTTTTTCTTTAATCTTTTTTTCTCTCTTTCCTTTTCCTCAAAGATCCAAACAAAGCCTTAAAGTTCCTTAGTGGGCATTCCAAATTGGAATACTTAGTGCGGCACAGCTTTTTTTGGTAAAGGCAATACTAAACCAACAACCAACATGAGAGCAGACCTTAGCATCACTCTATGTTCACATCAGGCTAAACACCATTTAATGTCTATTTCTTAAGAAAAAATATTAATATTTATGAAGATAATTTTATGTATATAAAAATACTATAATAATTAAGTATAGAGTTAATTAGGTGAGGATGGGATGTGGATTGGGTGAGAACATACTCATTTTTTTCATCATTCTATTTCTGTTAATCCTGAACAAAAATAATCAATCTTCATTCTAGCTCTTATTTTTTTTTTTAAAAAAAAAAAAAAGATAGGGCGGGATGAGTCTTCCTTTGACGGATTGAAATTTCCATCTCTCCAATTCAAAAGACCACGAAAAGAGGAGGCATGCGTTTCAGATGTACAGTATATATATTTCTTTTAGGATCTTGTGTCGTGCATCACAAGAGGCTGGTGTATATCAACTATTTTTGAAATTGCTGTAAGCCACTGCACCCTCGTGATCCATCATGAAGTACAAGTGGCCTTAGCTTGGATACTATGTACCATTGCCACCCTAGAACTTCCTACATCGACCTCCAAAAAATAGAGTATCTTTACCGATCCCACTACCCTCGGGCTGTGCCATCGTTGAAAATGTCTCTCTTGAAGTCCTCGGGAGCTCGATCCGGTCTTCTATGCCATCCAATTTTCATTATTTAACCAGAGAACGTGTTTTGGAGCAGTGCTCTTGGTTAAAAAGGCTTACTACCTTCTACCATACATATATATATAAAAAATGGAAAGGATGTCTTCTTACTTACTTGCCAACTCTCTCTGGCCTGGTCCCCAGCTTGGACTTTGGAACGATCCAAGCTTTGAAACCCCCCAAAACAAAAGTATTTTAAGAAAAGCGTAGAGTAAAGGGAAAGCTGGTGCTGGGAAAGTTTGGTGGCAGTGGGGCTCCATTAGGTCGTTAGGCTGCGATCTTTCTGAAAGCAATCGAATGAGAGAGAGATTAGCGGAGCTATTTTGGCGTTTGAGGGACAGAGCGTACTTCGTAGTTAAAAGCTAGGATATAATAGGTTGATGAGGTTGGTGACAGGAGGAATGGAGGCGTAAAAGCTAGCATGCTCTTGTGATGGATTTAGCTTTTCAATCGATGAAATGTACGTGGTGATAGCAGTCGTAGGCTGCCTCCACCATAGCCGAGCTTTATATTTTTTTTTTTTTTCTTTCTTTCTTGTGTCACCGTGGCTAGCTATTATTATAATTTATGGAAATGGCCCAGAAAGTTTCAAGCTTTAGATTTTCTTATTGTTTCTTTCTTTCTTGCGTCGTACCATGGCCATTATTATGATTTATGGAAACGGTCCCAATGGTTTCATTGATGAACATGAGGAGTATGATATATATTTGAAACAAAGGTTCCCAGTGGAGTACATGATCGTAAGTTCGTAACGCAATTGGTAGATGAGTAGAAGCTAGTGTGAAATTGATTGTTGGTGGGGAGTAATTTTCCAATTCTTACCGTAAGGTTAATTATGGAGTATGGAGTGGAATGACGATTCGGGCCGGCATGTTTGCAGACTGCTGTCTTCCTCGTGCCTCTCTGCACAGCGGAGAGCATGTTTCAGACCAAACTCTCAGGGAATGGGTTGGGTTTTCTCTTATTGTGTTTGTCCTTAGGAAAAGACTTTGTGTACTGATACAAGTAGTACGTGAATGCATCGCTCCCTTTTATTGGTCACATACGTACGATATCATTAAAAAATGTTAAGATAGCTTTACGACATCCCGAAGAAAAAAAAAATTATGATACCCAGTTTTAAACTTACGATATCGTAGTTATAAAATTAAGACACTCATTCAAAAAATAAAAAAAAATAACAACATTAGTTGTAAACTTACGACATCGTAGTTATTATAAAATTATGACACCCATAAAACATATCTATACACAAATTTCAAAAAAAAAAAAAAGCTCACATCACGTCAAAATTTAAGATGATACCCCAGTTTTAAACTTACGTAGTTATAAAATTAAGACATCCATTAAGAAGTCAAAAAAAATTACGACATCCCAAACACGTAGTTATAAAATTACGATGTGTCTGTACAAAAATTTTTAAAAAAAGCTGAATGGATATTAATATACAGCTTTTTTTTTGGAATTTATGTACAGATATATTTTCTGAGTGTGTCATAATTTTATAATTATGGTGTCATAAATTTACAACTAAAATGTCATAATTTTTTTACTTTCTGAACGGGTGTCTTAATTTTATAACTACGGTGTCATAAGTTTAAAACTGGGGTATCGTAATTTTTTTTTGCTTTCTGAACGGGTGTCTTAATTTTATAACTACGCAAGTTTAAAACTGGGGTATCGTAATTTTTTTTCTCAGGATATGTAAAGCTGTCTTAACATTTTTTAATGGGTGTCGTATGCATGTGGACCAATAAGAAGGAACGGTATACATTGGACTTGCTGCACCGGATGTGGTGTACAAAGTCTTTTCCTTGTCCTTAAACCAAAACGGTTCAGCATATATGGCCTAAAGGTGGCAACCTTGTTTGGATTATAGAAACTAAATTCTAACCCTAAATAATCGAATTAGATTCAATTCATTAGTCATTTCTAGTTCGCTTAACTTTTTTTTTCTGAATTAAGCAACATTAATGATCAATATAATCTTTTTTTCTTTTACTTATTTGTTGCGTTAAATATTAAAGCATATAGACATAAAATTATAGCATGATTAGATGTTAATCAAAATAATAATTATAAATTTATAAATATAAAAAAATATAATTAATTAAAAGTCTATACAAATGTACTTTTAAAATTAAATAACTATTAATAAGACTATAAAATAAAATAAGTAAATATTGAAATATATTTAATTTTATATTAAAAATGTAAAGTCATATGAAATTCTATTCTTTCATTTTCTTCTTAAAGGTATTTGGAGTAGTTGATGTCAATTCTTCAATAATAATCAACTTAAAACAAATACACTTCAAATTCCATCATTTTTTAAATCATTAGTATCAACTATATTTTATACCAAAAAATATAAAATATTAAAAATTTAATATATACTCAACTCAACTTAAGTACTCATCTAAGCCTTTTTCCAGTTACATAGGGTCAGCTACATGAATCTGCTTCCTCCACTCTACTCTATCCAGGACTAAGTCGACTTTCAAATTATAAAAAAAAATAATCTTATAAACATTCTAATTAAAAAATTATAAAATTTTATTTAAATAAATTTTTAAAATTTTAAATAAAAAAATAAAAAATATTTTATCATCATATTCAGCAACTAATTATAAGTGGTGATCAAAACTAATGCATTTTCTAGCACATACTTTTTTCGAATCACTTGGGATTAGGACAAAAAAAAAAGGTAAAACCCTAATTCCATTTTTTTGGATTGAGTTTGGATTGAGTTCATAGGTCGAATAAAATTTCTACCACCTTTAACATAGCCCAATTCATATCATTCTCATACATTAGTCGAGTTAGTTAAGTAACAGCATAATTAGGATCGATTTGGATCGGATTATACACTAGTTGATGCCCAAATCCTACCTAATCCAGCATTCAAACCTATATTTTTTATAAATGAGGTCCAATTCTAGGCTTGAATTCCCTCCATCCTTCGTTTAGGATCTAATTAAGATGTTTGTTAAAGTTGGGAAAAAGTTTGGAATGGGTCAGATAGATCACCTGGCGTATGACCAACTTATATATATATTCTTAGATTGGGCTGGATTGGATATGTTTTTTGTTATTTTTTTTTCTTGGTTTGCGTAAGGGGTCTATTTTTCGCTGAAAAGTCAAATATATTCCATGTGTCTATTTTAAGCATGCAAGCCCGTGACCCTGATCTACTACATTCAACAGTTACTCCATCCGCTAGGCGTTATGGATCTTTTTATGTTCAAGAAAGTAAGAGACAAATTGGCATCATGTAGGCCATATCATTTCACCAATATCTTAGCCCATAAAATCTGGGATTGGCAAATCTAATGGGATGGGATTGGTATATACTTACACGTATCATTCCTATTCCAAACGGCGATCCAAACACAGCCTAAAAGTAGAGCCGGAGCTATTCCCGTGGTAGGACAGAGCATTGCTTTGGTTCAGCTACATGGGTGATTCGGCTTCTCTTATTGCGTGTATCAATGATTTGGGTTTACAAACTCATCTCCCTCGTCTACATCATTTGCAATACCTATTTTTCCAACTCGGGGAATTTCTATTTGCACCACTTAGATTGCTCTCCGCACCCGCTCAATTTTTTAAAAAATTTCTTAAAGTACCCTTCCTTCTTTCTCTCCACACCCTTCCCTCCCCCGCTCCCATCTCCTCTCCCCTTTCACGCTGCCCCCATCTTCTCCCTCCCCAGCAACGCCCCCTGGGCCCCATCTCCTCCCCATCTCCTCTCTGGCACCATCCATTTCCCTCTTTTCTGCACCGTTTCCCTCCCTTCGTCTTCTCTCCCTTCTCCAGCACCCTTCCTCCACTTCCCGACACGTGCTCTTTCGGCGCACCCCGACTCTCCGGCACCGGCCCTCTCCGGTCCCCAGTGCTCCCCTCCCTTCGGCATCATTCGGCCAAACAGAACCGAACGGAGGGCCTTCGTTCGGTCATGTTTGACCGAACGAAAGGCTATAGCCGAACAAAGGCCCTCCGTTTGGCCAAACGGAGGGCATGACCGAATCGAGGTCCTCCGTTCGATCCTGTTATGGCCAAACGAGGGTATGACCGAATCGAGGTCCTCCGTTCGGTCAAACAGGACCAAACAGAGGCCCTTCGTTCGGTCTTGTTTGGCTGAATGATGCCAGAAGGAAGGGAGATGCTGAGGGCTAGTGCCGGAAAGCTAGGGAGGCGCAAGGAGAGAGCATGTGCCGAAAAGTGAAGGAAGGGTTCCAGAGAAGAAGGAGAAGATGGGAGGAAGGGGGCGGTGCCGGAGAGAGGAAGGAGGTGGTACCGAATAGGAGATGTATAGGGGGACGAGGGGTGTAGAGAGAAAAAAGGAGGATAGTTTAGAATTTTTTTTTTAAATAAGAGGGGTGTACTGAGTAATTTGGATGGTGCAAATAGAAATTTCCCCAACTCCGTCTTCCAAGCGTTGGCATGTTGGGGAATTCCAGGTCTGGGCTGCACAATTTTCCTCTACAATATATAAATATTATTGCTCGTAGAGAGATCATGGACAGCATATGATTTGGCTTTCTTTCATCTGTCACAAAGTTTAATATGAATCATTTCTTTGATGTATTAGCAAAAATTCCAACCTAGTTTCTTCGAGTTGCTAATAGAAAAATGAGAACTAAAGCCCCTAACAAACCACCTGTGCTCGTGTATATTTGGCAGCATAGAAGCTGGTCTGGAACTGCCACGGTGTATAAATATGTTGATGTAGATGTTATGATATTATTGAATGGGGGCAAGGGTAGACACGATATGCAATCAAACTCTGTTTGTAGCTGTGGATTGTCTCCAAGTCTTTCAATCTTAGATGGAAATTAGCATCGCTATTGACGCAGTCTAACTCATCATTTTCCACTTATCCTTGTTTTGAGACAACTTAATTGCAAGCAACTTGAAGATGCCCTCTTCATATCATAGGATTCATATATATTCCTCCTTGAAACCCATCAATGGTAACATCAATAATTGTTATAAATTTTGTTGGATTGATATCACATTTTATTCTAAGAAAATCAAATATGTCATATAATAATGGAAGATGAAGCTATTAGAATACCAACTTTCGGTTCACCACCATTCATAAGTACCACCCAGGAAAGAAGTTACCTCTCTTAGTTTTTGTTTTTTTGGTTGAACCTATTTTATATCAGTGTTGATATTTAATTTGAAAGTTCACTTTTCATATAGCAAAGCTTTTGGAGAAGTATATATATATATATATATATATATATATATATATATATATATATATATATATATATATATATATATATATATATATATATGAAGGAATAGTGAGGGAGTAAAGTAAGGAGCACCTCCACAAAATTTTATTTAGATCCCTTTTGGGGAAGGATATGTTTCAAGTGATATTGATTTTTTTGGTTTTCGATTTGTTATTCAAATTTGGTTTTCATGTTCTTTGAAGGATGTTCTCGTCACTTTGAGATATCATGTACTAGTCCCAAAAGAAAAGTAGATTTTTCTTTTTCAGAAAAAGAAAAAGAAGAAAGAGAGACAAGTTATTGGCAATTTGCTCCATGCCATGTGCTTTTATCTTTGGTTCTCTTTGAAGTCATGCTCTAATATATAGCTATGCCAGATGGATTGTTTAACAAGTAGTAATGAATGCCTGCTCAAAAATTCCATGAGCATAATCATGTAATGACTCACAAATTTTGCTGGAAATGGATCAGGATTTTGAAGCATCATGTTTTTTTCCCATGAGCATAATCATGTAATGACTCACAAATTTTGCTGGAAATGGATCAGGATTTGAAGTATCTGCTTAAAAAAACATCTAGATACCACTGCCATCAAGGACCAAACTATTGATCTTCCACTAAGTTGCTAGGTACTTTATAATTTGCTAGGCACTTTAGACATTGTCATGACAACATCCATTTTTATGATAACATCCATTTCTGTTCTATATTAATGTTTTATGGAACTTTATTTAAACTTTTTTGATTTATAAAATCTACGCATTTCATTTATTATTTATTAATTCTCTTTATGAAAAACTAATAATCCTTTACACTATGATAACATTTCAGTTTATTCTCCATGATATTTTCAAAACTTTTTCATTTAAAATATCTAAAAATATCAATGCTTACAAACTATTCTTATCATCTATGCATTCTTTTTCTTGCAAGTTCTCTATATAAATTTTATATTATATAAATTTACTAAAAATTAATTTTTTAATATATTTAATAAAAATCTAGTCAGACCAATTATCGAGACCCCTTCGCCAGATCGATCTCTATATAAGTTTAATAACTATGATTTAGACCCTTGGTTACCTCTGAGCATGTTTTATCTTGATATTAAATTTCACTCCTGTCCTTTGTAGCTGTCATTTATATTAGTTTTCATTATTGAATTCTCCTCAAATCCTTATTTATATCAAAATGATATCTAACTTGTATTTGTATCCATTAAGCCTAGGTACAGAATATTCAATTTATATCAATATATATTTAGAATAAATATGGATACTACTTTTGATGTTTGCTTAACATCCATATTTATACTTTGATCTAATTTTAGCCTTGTGTGTCATAGACATTATTTTTGTAATTATTGCATAGTTAATAGTTTACTCATACTACAAAGAATTGTAAATAAGAGTATAATAAATAAGATTGATGTATTGTCCTAATCTTTGTGAACTAATTTGTTATTAAAGAAATCCCCTATCAAAGACTAAAGTCTTAGCTCATAAAGGGCCAGTCTTATAACAAATTAAACATCAAAATTAACTTATAGTTTTTTTAGATGATGCTTGAGATTATTATATAGTTAGAGTAGATAGTTTAATTGATATTCAATATAGTCGATGTAATTTGCATAAACAATATAATGTAACTATTTGAATATAATATTAGCCATTGGTTCAGTAGCTTGAATTTTTTTTTTTTTAAAGGAGCCAGTCTAAAGCAGTAAACTTTGTTTTAGAGTTATATATTATAAACTTTAGGTGAGCCTACCCTTGCATTAGTTAATGGAATTTAAAACCAATTTTTAACTTATTTGATGGCATAAAATAATGATTTTATATATTTTTATATAATATTCTTTTGCTTTGGATAAACTAGATAACTAATTATAAGCATGTCTCAAATTTTGTAGGATTTAGTTATGATTAGATTAGTATATTATGTAACGTTTTTGCATGTATATCTTTATAAATATTTTAAATTATATATATATATATATACTCTTATAATTTACTCTTTACTTATATACCTCTATGACTTAATTCTTAATGCACATCTATCCTTGATAGTCATAATCCACTTGATGACAATGATGATTTAGCTAGAATAAATGAGTTGAAAAGGTTTTATACACTATAACATTTTTGGGTTTCAGCAATGAATTTTTCTGCAATAAATTTTGAAATTAGTTGCTAAAAGTAGATATTTGCAACGAATACAAAAATTTATGGTTAAAAATTCATAAATAATTAAAAAGGACTTTTCGTAACGAATTTGTTTCATGGTTATTAAAAAAATTTGTTGCAGAATGTTCTAGCACCACATAATATTTGCTTTTGTGAAAAATTTTTGGCACCAAAAACTTTCAGCAACGAATTAATTTCTGCAATGAATAAATTCATTGTTAAAACTTTGATTATTAGCAATGAATTTAATTTATTGCAAAAGTTTTTTTTAAAAAATAATATGTTCAGCAATGAATATTTTATTTTCTACAATGAATACTTAATATGAATAAAAGTTAACCGTCATAATTGCCTCTTCTTTCCGAGTGTGAGGAGAGAAAGAAATGAGGTTAAACCCTATTTCTAAGCTGCCTATGAGGGGTACTTCGTCGCCATCATTGCCATTATCACCATCTTCTTCGACCCCAGGTATGCATCTTCCCCAGAGAGAGAGAGAGAGAGAGAGGGAAAGTAGAAGGGCCGTTATCGACCGAGAAAGGGGAAGGGATGACCTTAACAGGGAGCCGCATGGTCGTGGGGCCATGACGAGTGCCACCATCCCATCGGGACCATCATGGTTGGCAAGGGCCAGCGGCGGGGGACTCCAATGGTGGCTGGCCAGGTGGGAAAGGGGAGGGTCGCCCGGTGACCCTCAGATTTGAAACAGGGAGCCGCACGGTCGCGGCTCCCGTTCTTGGCCATGGGGCCATGGTGGACGCCACCAACCCATTAGGACCCAAGGGCTGGTGACGGGGGGGACTTCGGTGGTGGCTGGCCGACCGGGAAAGGGGAGGGTTGCCCGGTGACCCTTAGATTTGAAACAAGGAGCCCCATGGTTGCGGCTCCCATTCTTGGCCGTGGGGCCACGGCGGGCACCACCAACCCGTAAGGACCCAAGGGCCGATGAGGGGGGGGACTCTGGCAGTGGCTAGCCAGCTGGGAAAAGGGAGTGTTGCTCTCGACGACCCTCAGATTTAAAACAGGAAGCTGCACACTTGCAGCTCCTATTCTTGGCCGTGAGGCTATGGTGGGCGCCACCAACCCGTCAGAACCCAAGGGCCAGTGACGGAGGGGACTCCGGCAGTGGCTGGCCGGCTGGGGGAGGGCCGACCAAGCTACCATGCGGCGGGCATGGTGAAGGGATGAAACAGGGAGGAAGAAAGAGGAAGAGAAACATGAGTTGAACTGACCTTGATTCAGCCCATTGAGGCTGATTGGGCCTAATTTATGGAGCCTAAATTGGACTTCACCCAACATAAGAATATATAGGTTAGGATCCATATTGATCATAGTTTGTTGGAGAATTTTTGTTTCTCCATTTGGGCTAATAAGTATAAAGATATTCAAGCCCCAAGTTGGATCCAGGACTAGACTTGATAGTTTAATAAAATTCAACTTAGCGTTATAATTTTGAGAATTAAAATTTTTAGTATTATGTTATAGGTGTTAGGAGTCCAAATAATTCATCTGGATGTGTGGATTAGTAACAAGGGGTAAGTAAACCAATATTGATTTAAAAATAATTATTAAATATGACTTTGAGAACTTATGGTTGAAAGTATGTAATATTTAATTTTTCACTACCTTTTTTCATGCTTAACAATGATATTTTAATACATTTTACAAAATAATGATGATTATGTGGCATATGTAAGTATATTATGATAACCCAAATAGTGATTTATAAATATGCAAGTTATTTTAATACATTACTATGTATTGCTTAATTGTGATAAGAAAATCAAGTTTATTGTTTTAATATAAAATTGTGCCACCTACAGTCCGCTATGTTCTGACATGATATGACATGTTTTGACATGATATAACATGTTTTGATATGATATGACATAATATCATAATATGATACGATGATATGGTGACATGATGACATGTAAATATGAAACTGGTAATTGAATTGTTCAGTTGGATTGTTATTTTGTAGAAATGGATCGCAGTTGGATTCACAAAACAAATCGTGTGTCATAATGTTTCAAGGATGGAGTTATCCAATTCCTAGATGTAGCACGTAACAGCTTGAATTCAAATGGTGAAACAGTATGTCCTTGCCGCAAATGTGTAAATATACTCATGCAAACCTTGTCTTTCATTCGAGCTTACATTTGTACTTATGGTTTCTTCTCAACTTATATCATTTGGAATAAACATGGCGAGTTTGTTGGCCATATAGCAGTGAAATATTCTGACTCATTCTTAGAATCTAAAGGCGTTGAAGTAGCTGCTCGAGAAGTTGTGAAGCAAGCTAAGTTACCTCTTAGCTTTGAGTTCGGCATTCGCTAGGCGCTTGGTGACAATGCAGTCCAATTCAACAATGGATGTGGGATTATTGCTTGACAAGAAGCATCTTTTCAGTATTGCGAGTGAAGGAACATTACTGAGTGTGAAAAATAGACACTACGGGAAAAGGCAACAGTATATTCTTTTATTTTAAAAGTCTTAGTTTCTTATAATATCCTAAATAGTTATGAAAATGTGTTATTATTGTTGGAAATACATGTTTGTTGTTAAGATGTGTTCTATTGGACTTGGTAATTCTGGAAATTATTGGAAATGAGCTCGGAAATTTTGGAAATGCAAGTTAATTGCGAAATGTGTTGTTATGGACTTGCAATTCTTTGGAATTGTTGAAAATGCTTTGAAAATATTGGACATGCAGGTTTATTATAGAAATGGGTTGGAATTGTTGAATGTGTTGGAATTATTGATATTTATCATTATGGACTTAATATTTCTTTGAAATGATGGAAATGCTTTTTAGTGTTGAAATAGTTGGAATCATGGAATATGTGTTAAAATTGTTGAAATTTGTCATTATGGACTTGATATTCCTTGGAATTATTGGAATTGCTTTGGAAATATTGGATATGCAGGTTTATTGTTGAAATGGATTGAAATTATTAATATGTGTTGGGATTATATGTAATCGCTGATTTAATTTTTTTCTAGGATGATTGGGATATTGATGTGACAAATAAAAGGGTAAGAGACATTATTGGCAAACAATTAAACGAGGCTTGGAAGTGACAAAAGCACAAGTTTTACACTTGGTACTTGCAAAAGGAGATGGACAAGCTCTTAGATGCTGATGCTTATGCAAAGCCCAATCTATATTGTAAACTTGAAGATTGAAAGTTCTTAGTAAAAAATTGGAGGTCAAAAGAATGGCAAACATGATTATTTGATTACATTATTTTATTGAGTCATGAATTTCTTATGTGTTCATTTGCTAGATTTTCATGCTTCAAAGTTACTAGTTATTTCTTTTCTTATTATACGAAAGGCAAGAGAAGAATATTGAGAACCTCCACAATAGAAAGGCAAAGACTAAAAATGGATCAGTGTCAACTGCAAACCATCATGTTTGTCGTAATAGGGATGTCGCTGTTGATCATATCAATAGTTGGAAGGAGCTTCGCCATGATGAGAAGATGGATACGTGGACATCCGATATATGTCAAGATCAATATGTAAGTATCTAATTCTAAACTATGATGTTTTGTCCATATTGTTGTTATGAAAATGATGTCTTTTTTTCATTTCATATTTCTTCTAATAGGTCCAGATGATGACATACAAGAATGACTCAGAGAACTAGCTCATCGACCTTCAAATTATGGAGAAGGTTTTGAGGCCCCGATCAGCATATGCTCCAGGATGGTCGCATATTCAGACTAATCATCAAATAGGAGAGAGACAATTTGTTGACTCTTCTGCGACCAACAATGTCGGTCGACCCTCTTATGACGAGCTTGTTCAGCAACTTCAACAAGCCAATGAAAAGATCGGCACCATGTCCTCAGTGCTAGAGAATGTTATGGCCGGCATGACTGCGTTGAGACTTCACAAGTTGCATCGTCGAGCAACCCTCCACCTCTATCTCCCACTGACATCTTGAATGAGAGAGTTTGATTTGTCAATGCATGTTTTACTCTTTCATCTTTTTGTTTTAAGCTGCTATCAGATACTTTATTTTGGTTTAAAACATTTCGATTTTATTTTGGATTTTGGACTTCGTTGTTATATATTATTAATGTTATTTAGTTTCATGAACTTTAATTTAGAGTCATTTGTAACAAATTTGACTTCCCATAATAAATTTAATATTAGGAATAAATTATATTTGCAATAATTTTAAATGAATTTGTAATGCAAAAAATTATTTAGCAACGATCTCTTTTCCGCAATGAAATCAAATTCATTGCCGAATTTCATATTCAGTAACAAATTTGACTAAATAAAACATTCGTTGTAGAAAATATTTAGCAATGAAATTTGTTTCAGCAACGAAAATAAATTTGTTGTGGAAACTCGACTTCAGTAATGAATTATCGCATTTTTTTGGGAAGTAGTAGTAATGAATTTTCTAGATTCAGTAATGAAATATTTTCGTTGCAAAAGGTAGACTTGCTATGACGAATTTTATTTGTTGTTAAAAGAAATGATTTGGGCTTCAAAATGATTCTTCTGTAACGAATGGCTACGAATTTAAATTCATTGTAAAAAGTTTTCTGCAACGATTTTAGCACTTTCAGCAAAGAAAAAAATTCATTGCTGAAAGCCAAAAATCTTGTAGTGTTAATATTTATATGCTTATAAATATCTAAAATTACATGTATATTCTTGTAAATTTATAATTTTCACATATATCCTTATAAATTATTGACTTTTCATATCCATCCTTGTTAAGTCAAGGATATTTCAGTCATTTTAATTTCAATCTTTTTTGTTTTCCATAATGTTAGATAGCATTTTACAAATAGGATAAACATGTAAAAATAAAAGTTTATGAAGATATACTTAAAGAGAATTGTTCATAATGTTAGATGGCATATTGACCATAGGATAAACAAAATATGGATTAAAAACTAATAATATATTCTAATATTTACGTCTCGTTTATCATTGTTGATATTTAGAAGATTTTTTACCTCCAATTTTTTTTTGACATAAATATAACTTGAAATTCATGTGGGTTTTATATTTAAACATAAAACATTTTGGTCCAACACATTGTCTTCAGGTAGTTCTAAAAACTAAGGTTGCCCATGCAATCTAATTTATTAGTGATCAAATTAAAACTAATGTTCAAACTAAATTTAAATGGGGCCATATATTAAATGATAGACCTACGTATTCCTAAAAATATTTTACTAAAACATATGTACAACTATGTAAAAGTACTTTTTCTCCTAAATTTCTTAGTCCAATTAAATGAAAATCACTAGAATGAAATTACATAAATGGGAGATTTGATAACAAGAACTTTAATCCCTTGTAGTTTATGAGGAATATATAAGTGAGGCAAGATTGGTTAATATGGATAGCAATAAGGAGGAATTTAAGGTAAATTATTATCACTATAAGGATTTTATGTGTGGCATGCTCTTAACATTCTCATCCTTCTTTTAAGATCATTAATGATGATTAATTATTTAGTTTTAGTTCTCTTTTGAGTCAAATCTAGGATTTTATCTATTTATTTCTCATGGATTATTGATGAACTATGATCAACAATATCTAGGATCTAGAATTAGTTAAGCAATAAGGGATAAGGGCATAAGACCTAAAAGAATGTACTAGATGGAAGAATGTTAAAAGAAAAACCAAATTAGATGAATAATTTTTCATTTTAGCACTAGATTATTAGTTAAATGGTCTAAGAGGAAGAAATACCTTTTCTTCTAGAAAGAGAATTTTTATAACTTAGAAACCCATATTTCATATCTAAAGCCTTTTAGAAAATTAATAATCTACTCTACTATCTCTAAGGTACTTTGTACTCATTTGTCTTTCCTATCTCTCCTTATTATGTGGATGGAATATGCAAAGTTCATCACTTCATGATAATTATGCTCATATTAGATGCATATATTTTACATAGTTCAATTCTTACACCTGAAGCAAAAAAATTTGACAAGTGTAAATCTCAAAATTAGGAGTGTATTTGTATGATAAAAAAAATTATTAATTAAATTTGAGGATCCCAACCAATGATAATACCTTTGAGATACATTGTATGTATTAAAGACATCATTGGAACAAATATACTGCTAATATATTCTAGGACTAAAAGTTGAAATAAACCAAGAGGATTTGCTTGCACTTTTTTTTTAAAAAAAAGAAAACTTTAAAAAGATTGATATATAGAAATCAACTATCTCACACTGTGATACTATCTTGGACAATGCTTTTGAACTCTTTTACATAATTATGCATCCACTCAATTACTACATTTTCTATTCAAGAAAAGTATTTATTTAAAGGCAAATTATTATTTTTTGCAAACCAAGGCTTACTTAATTTACTCATAATTATCTATACATATCTCACCTCATGTTCTATTTAAAGCTTTATTTTATACCACATGTTAGAATTTTTCATATCGTAGACCCTATCATTTTTTATTACTAATCTTTAAATTAGCAAACCTTCATATAAGTTATCGTTTAATTAGCTTAGCACCATTAAAGCAATACTTTATTTTAGATGTATTTCATATTGACTATTATCATCCCTTTTTATCGAGGTTAGAGATGAACTAATTTATCACATGGAACATCAATTACTTTGTTAATATATCATTAACAAGATACACAATCTATCATTTGATATAAATATTAGCTATTAGTTAATCCAATTAATTTGATTTATAGTGATAAAGGGATCAAATCATTATTTATTTTAAATACTAAGAAATATCTTTTATTCTAATAACCATTATATTGACAAATTGCATACATAAAAGGAGATAACTCAAAGTACATTGAGATTATTAAATTTATTCCTTGATCTAATTTAGTTGCTAGTAATTAAGTAGATTCCAAATCTTCATCTATTAATAGCTCTAATCAGGAAAGCCTTATAGAAAGCTTCTTCATTTGGCTATTTGGCCACTTCAGATTGCTTTTTTCTCATTTTATTTTATAGTGTTTTGAAAATGGATCGGACCGGTCAATCCAATCGAGAACCGATCATCAGTCCGGTCCAACTTTATTATGATAGTTTACTTTTATATGACCAATGAAAACTAAAAAAAACCCATTGAACCGACCGGGTTTTGAACCGGTCCAACCCAATATTTAGATTTTTTAATATTTCATTTGAATTGTATTTATATTTTATTATTTTTATATTATTAAATTAAAAATTAATTATAATATTATCCGGTTCGATCAAACCGATTATTCCGATTGAACCAATTGACTCACGATCCAAATGTTTAGCCGGTTCATTGTACGGTCCAATTTTTAAAACATTGTTATTTTAACTGTTCAGTTTGATAGGAGGAATTGCCATGAATAGCATTACCATAATTTCCATAATATAGCATAAGATTAATATAATATTTTTTTCTTAACATACAAAAATGTTGCATTCTAAATTAGAAACTAAAAGCATGTAGCATTGCTATGCATGATGTAACATATATTCATTACATCTTATGTAAGAATATCTAAAAGATGTAATGATATATAAAAGAAACAAGTTAAGGAAATAGTAGGACAATGGAGTGTTTTTTTAAAAAGAAGAACAAAACCGAGACTCTCATCATTGCTGCCTATTTACGGCATCATAATATTTCTTGCAAAAGTACATAAGTTCTCAATTGTTCATACATTTGTTCACTCCCTAATCTTATAATTATATTCTTAGTCCATGAATATACTTGCATGTTCAAACAATATATGTATTTAAAATTAAAGAATATATTATAAATTTAGAATGTGCATAAATTCTCAATTGTTCACACATATTTAACCCCCTAATGTGCCTTGCATGTTCAAACAATATGTGAGTTTAGAATTTTTTAAAAAAGACATGCATTCATTTTAAAAATGTACATCTATAGTCAAAATATATGCATTCACTATAAAATATAGGACATTTACATCTGACTAAATATGCCATTCGAGCATATCCTCTAGGTTTAGGTGAACAAACTTTTAAAATTTTGAAACTGGTCTACTTCTAATACCAAATATGAAGGTAGCTTATATATTCCCAAAAAAGAAAAGATGAAAAAATTGTGGGTTATTTTCGTAAATTTCCCTAGAAACATATGTTGAGATTTTACACATACGATATTAGATATATTACTAAAGCAGAATCATTTTCCATGACTAATTATTATTATTTTTCTATTGGCACCATTATGCTCTGTTCAATAAACCCACCAAAAAGGAGAGATGCGTTTTTGCAGAAAATCAACATCATAAGCCATTTTGAGAATTAAAAAAAGGAAGTACAAATATTTCTTCTTCAAAATCTCAGTCTAGGTTATACGAATATTATTGTTTTTGCTTCCCATAAATTAAGCAGCTAATACAATCCAATCAAGTATATAATCAGGTTTAAAGAAATAATATTGAAATAGTAAACGAATTGTTTGCGTTTTGAGATCAAAGATATCAGTGTTCGACCAAGAATGGACATGGAAATTGTGTTTTTTCCTAATCCATCCCTCTTGAAATATTTTAAGCAATAAATCCATACAGTTGCTGGTACATGCCGAAATTCAGGTGAAGAAGAAACTGCAGGGCTCTTGGAAGGGTTTGGGAGCTGTTCCTTAAAAGCTGTTTGCGGACTTGATCCGTTGTGTTTGCATGACAGACCCCAGCATAATTGACTTAATTAGACGCCTTAAAATCAACAGATAGAGGGATAGGAAAGCCTTTTTGATATTATTTAATAATCAGAATGTATAATTTCATGCCAAAAATTACCATACTGATTTTCCTGAAGTGATACAAATACAGAGTTGAGACTCTTTAAATAATCAGATGGAAGGCTCCTTTTAAAGGAGGGAAAAAAAAAAATTAAACAGGAAACATTCCTGGTGCTGTAACTGTTCTCACTAGATTCAGTAAATGAATAGCAAACAAAACCAATGTTCTTACCATGCTCAATATGATCAATGTTTCATTACAACTACCATATGTTTGTAAAGAGACCTGGCAGTGATTAGAAAGGAAGAGAACAATGAAAATGCCCCTGAAACTGGACAAGTTTATTAAAAGTGACCTGAACAAAATATATCCTCTCTCTCAAAAGAAACTAAATATTCTGTTCATCAGCGTTCAATTTATCATAAACAGAATGGTGGTGGCTCACAAGAGGTAGCTTCTGCAGGTAGTGAATTAGACAATATTCTTCACTTTGATGCAACACAACTTAACTAGAAAGATCCAAACGTCCCATCACCAGAACAATTTGGTCTATACTCACTGGAGAGCTCGTCGATGAAACTCTTCATTCATGTAGGTCAGTAGTTGCCAATTATTTAGTCTCTGTAAGATTGTGGAAAGAATTTCTGGGCATCAAAAGGCTGATTTCTGGAATTCGAATCCTGGGAGTTAAAACCATTTGCCATGTTCATGGGAGCAAATGCTGCATGGTACAATAAAGTGTCAGATACCATAGGCAACAGAGGCAAAACATGTACATGAAATCTTAAAATATTTGTGCTTGAAGAATATTGTAGTGAAAACTCAGAAAAAGTTTGTCAATATTGATAAAATATGAGAGAAATCTCAGATATGGTTATGATGTACAACGCTCTGATGACTGACCAAACAGCTCCTGATATCTCAAATGCTTCTTTTGCATATCAGGATGTAATCATTCTTTAGATCACCGTGAAGCTATAAAGACTACAATTCAATCAGAAAGACATCAGTTGAGATCACCAGTCTACCTTACATCAATCATTCCCAGTCAATTCACAACGTTGGAGTTGGCTTGAACACAACATGAACAATTCATGGTATGTTGTTTATTTCGTCCATGCTACCCGTAAAGTTTTTTGGCATAGAATAGCAAAAGAGGTGAAACAATATCTGAGAAAGGAACTAAAAGCTCTTGTGAGAGCAAAGAGAAAAGACCTTATTGAAATTTCCACAAAGATATATCATTTATAATTAACTTTCTGTTGAACAAATAAAATCCAAGAAGATTAGAGAAATCAGTTGAACCTGAAGTTGATGGTCCTAACTAACAAACCGTATCATTTACTTGTCAAAGAATCAGGTTTTCTTGAACCCAAGAAAAGGATAAGCATGAGGTTTATGATAATGAGCAAAGGCATTTAGTATTGTGCACAACCAGGAAAGCAGTTCTTTTTTTTCTTTTTCAGTCGTTGCGCACTAAGTAGGAAAGCAGTTTTCAAAATTTATACCTGCTCATGCAGTCACCACATTTTCTTTACAGCCACGTGCATAAATTACATGACATCTGCCACCATTAAAATCTCAGGACCCACAATCCAGATCTCATCATTGGGATTCCAATCAGTTATTATCATAAGATTTAGATTTATATAAGCTTCATGCAATCCCTTGAATCATAATTACAAAGCTGATCATGTTATCTACAAATCAAACCATGCAGACGTCCATCTCATATAACTAACAATCATACATCCTTTAGAATTACTGATTCATCTCTGATAGATCAAGCTCGCAAAAGTGGCAAACTTGTTACGGTTTTCTAACCTTAAAATGTAAAAATTAAAAGGAAATTGAAGCTCATAAAATTAAGATCAAGAACCTGTTTTCACATTGTTACAACCATTTGTTGAAACATGATTCTCTATTCCCTAAAACTATTCTACCTAAAAGATAATTGAATTGATAGGTGATATATAAAAATTCTATATAATTAGACATGATTCATGTCCCAAGCAAGGGTTTAAAAAGTGGAACTTGGCCTGGTACTGATTTTTGACTGAAGCAGTACAGCACTGGTCCATCTTGTACCAACACGATATGAGGTTCCATAACGTTCCCAATTCCCATACCCCAAAGATAAGAAATTGATTTTTTTTTTCTTTTCAGTAGTTTTTTTGGATTTTTATGCATGATGAAGATACTTAGGTGAACTTATGTTTTTCAGACTACATTCTCATATATATTTTTAATATTTCAATACAGACACACACACACACACATAATAAAATAGGATACCGATACCGCTAGAACCCCCCCCCCCCCTTTCCTTCCTTCCTTCCTCTCCCCTCTCTCCTCTGACTTTCTCATATTTTGAGGTCAAAATGGCCTCATGAGATGTCTAAAGGCATAAAAGTGCCAAACTAGCACACACACACACCCCCCCCCCCCCCCCCCCCCCCCGCGCGGAAAAAAAAAAAACCTTAACAAAAGAGAGAAAAAACTAAATGAGGCATCTCAATCGAGACGCTTGATATTCACGATATTAAGTTTCGTATTAGCCGGTATTGACCTGGTTCAACTAGGATGATCAATACCAGCTACATCGCAACTAAAGTGGGGTTCTTGTAGGCCTGTTGTGGGTTGGATGCCCCATATTGGGCTGGTTTCGGCATCCCAAGTTCTGTCCTAATGCCAAAATCCCAGCAAATGGGTACAAAACAAATGGTCCCGGCTTGTTCCGCTAGTATTTCAAACTATAGTCCTAAGAGGCATGTTATAAATGGATTTATAATAACGAAAACCAAATTACTTCTATGTATGGCCTTTTATTCTTCTTTTGCTCTGTAAATTGACTCATTTTTCAATGTCTAACGTTTAATATTTTCAAATTTTAAGAAATAAAAAACTTCTGACCCACAATCCAGTCCATAAATCGATTTGATATAACCATCTCTACAATTTATGACTTGATCCTAGTCTTGGCAACATCTACATATCTGGATCCGCAATCTAATATGAAAAGAAAGGTGGAAATGTTAGGTACCTATCTTAGGCTTATCAAAAGAGTTCCTACTTAACCAAAAAGAGGGAAACATAATTCCTGCATGATATGAGCTTCTGGATATCAAGATTTTTCATTACATGCAAGATCACTAAAAAGTAACATCACCAAGTCACTTCAAAATTTTGGTTCTTTCATGTGTCCAAACTCCAGGCACTTGGACACATTATGGCATTCCTCAACACATCATATTAATAAATCAGGATATCGCCATAGTTATATATCAATTTGTGGCACTTCTATCTAGAAGCTTTCTAATATAACCTAACATTTAGTAAAGATTTTGTCAATTTCATTGGATTGCACAGCAACAAATGATCTGCAAATTATTCATCATATACCTACATTTGTATATATTTACAAATACATCCTTACAATATGGATGTATCACTCAGTCCAATCTTTGGAAAGATCTTGTGTCCCACTCTTGGACATTTGGCATTCATTTCAGGTATCCATGTAGCATTGCTAAGTAGCTTCTTTTACACAAAGTTTCAAACCTACATAAATATTTAGATTTCTAAGAGTATCCATGCATGCTCTAGTATCTTAAATATGTACTTTTATAATATCTGATAATCAAGGTACAAAACAAGAGGTGGCAAGGACAAATTGAATGAGTGATTCACAAAAAGCAAGAGGCAAGAGACTCATTAGGAGCTACAATTTTCCCAGTCCTTTCCTTCTCTGCAGACTTTCCATTCTCAAGAGCTGGTCCTCAATATCATGAGCTTAAGCTTCATGACCAATAAAAAAGGTTTCCCTAAATAGTAAGATTGCAAAACCCCACCCTTGCTCAAACACTTCACCTAAGAATTCCCCAACAATGTATTCAGCTTTAAAATCAGTTTAAAAATACTTCTAGAAAATTATAAAACTTTAAAAGATTGCACTCTGATCCATAAGACCAGCAAAATAAAGCTAGGGTATGGTTAGCAAGGTTACGGTTCTTGTTGCTTGGAACTTTATTTTAACTCCATTTGTGCTAACAGCTACCTGTCAAATATCATGACCTGTATCAAATATATTGCAACCACTCCATTTCTTACATAAATATAGAGGAATAATCAATATGCAAATTTGTATTGTTACCAAAGGAATAAGTTTTTAGTTCAGAGCTAGCATAACCCATGATGGATTAATCTAAAATGATGCATTCACACACAAAACTGCCAGCTACATCCTTACTACCTCAAAGCCCACCCCCAGTAACTAGGCCATGCAGACACTATTCCAAAAGAGGAATGAATACCTCTAGGAACAGTGCAAGCTTCAGAGCATTTGAGCACAGTGGACTTAGCCCTAATCAGCCAAAACATGCACTCTTAATGGTGGTGCATGTCAGCCCTTACAGAGGTACAATAAAAATAAGGAGGCAAAGGCAAGACAATTGACAGAAGAAGAATGATATGCACCAACCAGCAAACTAACATGCAACTACCCCATTAAGGCAACCTTTTACAAAAAATTAAGAACCTATAACAGTCATCTAACCTCAGATATCACCAATATTCAAATCCCAACACTCACTTTGAGGGGATTCTAGCAAATCGAGTCAACTCAAAGACTTGCTTGAGATTTTCAAGGCCTCATAGGAAAGCTATGAAAAAAGGCATTTACAAAACTCAAATATTTTTCTTCTTTTTTTTTTCTTATTCATGTCAAGTGCACACCATGTTGCAACCCATATGCTTCGTTTGACATGCACGAGAGGATGGAGGACAGAGGTTTGGAAAGAGATTCACCCAACTGGCCATGCAACAGCATCCAGATCAGGAGATCCTACCTGATGGAGTGGGTATCTTCCTGTTTGACTACCAGCATGAGAGGGTGAAAAAATCAAGATGGAACTTTTCTGCTTGGGATGCAACACAAATATATGAGGAGATGGTTAGGTCTTGCTCTGTGTTGCCACTGCCATGAGGATGGTGAAGAAACAGTTGGCGAGATAAGTTGATGGCCACTATGTGTCTGAGGGAAGCGACAGTAGACCAATGACTAAGCACAAGCTAATGGATTACAGATGGACCACAACGGGCATCATCGTAGCAACAGGACTTTGGCAAGCTGAAGAGGACAAAGGAAGGGAAGGTTTTGTGTTCCTAATGATAGGTCTCAAATAGTATGCTTCATTGATCAAAAACAGCTTCCAGCCAGTCAAATAATTATGTTTATACTTCAGTTCTTTTTTTCAATTGTATGAAGTTTTTCTAACCAATTTGCTTAGTCCATTTAAGCATATAAAACAATGTTTAACTATTCTATTTCCACCAGCTCAATGGCCTCAATTTTATGCTGATAACAGAAACACTATCTCAAATTCTCACATTCATGCTGATATCATGAAAACTTGTGCGTCTGGAATGCAAAGCATAGTTAGGGGATCAGCCCATAAGTAATTACATATGTATGTAAGTTACAATCACAAACATAGTGAGACAACAGAAGAGAAAGAAATGGTGAAGATTACTTATTAAGATACAAGCGAACATGTAATTATTTAAACATAATAGCACAGGGAAATGCCTGAGACTGCATAATTATTTAAACATAATTATTTAAAACTTTTATAGCTTCATTTGTAGGATAAAAATTGCAATAAGCCAGAGATTTATATGACCAGGATGGCAATTGAATATGCTCATGGAAAACCAACAAAAGAATTGTGAAACATTATGCAATTATCTATTTAATTATCACACATGATGGCATCCACTTTCCCATACATATATTGTTTTCGTCTATACAAAGATAGCCTTTAATTATACATAATTGCATAAAAAGAGAATCTATTATATTTGCCTGCTGAAGAATAAAACATGATTGAAAATAATATATGGAAAATTTTACACATAAAATAAAGTACGAGATCAGAAAAGAAGTTATTACACGAACACCACTTATAAACTCCAGTTTGCCCTTTAACTATTATGATGAAAATAAATCAGGTCTGCACGTGACATTCTGCAAATTGCTCAAGTATTTAGGATCACTAGGAGAACCAAACAAAAATTAATATAGAGATATGAGCTCACAAGGCAAATGACAACTCTAATATTATATAATGTCTTTTATAACAAAACATTAAAGGAGAATAGATCACGAAACCTACCTTTTTCCCTCATTCTTTTCTCTCTATCATATTCAAACTTGTCACGAATTTGGCTAACCTTTTCCCAATTGCTGCTTTGTTTATTTCCTCCAAAACCCTGATCCTGTAATAACAAGCTCTCATATAATTTTGCTGTGTTCAAACAAATTATACAAGGAGAATTCATGGCATGTGATTACAGTAAACATGTAAGCTCTTAACACAGCACAGCCCTCCTCAATTCAAAGAATTCCAGAGTTCAAAAAGAAAACTGGGGTTCAGTTGCAAAGAAAACACATAAAACGTTTAAAAAAGTCTCATTGGAACTTTTATGATCCAAAAATATCATAAGAGATACAGATAAGGACCTTAATTCAAGCAAAAACTTCAAAAGAACCGTTGAATATGCATTTAGTGCAGGCACACCAATATACAAATAGGAAACCTTGTGCAGATAATTCAGTAAATGAGATTAAAATGAGCAATGCACATCTACTGGCTTGTGTGCATAGGCAGGTCATACGTGAGCAGATCAAGTTTGTATGATTATTTGGCTGGCGAATGTAAGTGCACCGCACTTTCACGGAAAGGTCATGCAGACATGAAAATATGCATGCATGAATGTTAAGCGCACATAGATTATCAGCCTCAGAAAACCAAAAGAAAAATAACCACTTCCCACCTAAATTTCAATAAGCAAAAACTAGCAACAATGATCCGATTGCTCATATAATACAGGTCTACAGACAGCATTCAGAGTCCATAAAAGCCAAATCTTCTAGTTTGCTCAGCATGTGTCTTTCAAAACCATGCAGTTGCTGCGGCTGCTCCATGATCAGACATCCAATCTGCAGGTTGGTTGCCCATTGAGAAGTTATGAAGAATTGCCACAACTGTAATGAGATCTGCCAGATGTCAAAGTAAGGGATGGTACTCCCTGTTCAGGCTGGGGTAGTTATTAATCCAGCCAATACCAGCAGATAAGTCCCAGAATGAAGCACCACAAATATAAGCATTTCAAGTACTTTACAGTGAAGATCTGACCACTAGGTGTTTCCTGGGAAAATGAACTCTCTTTAAGGGGTGCAAAGAGGGAAAGCAAGACATGAATAAAATGGGCAAAAATTGTTCAAATTTGGACTAACCTCCAGTTACACCAAAGATAAACCTTGTTAGGATATATAGCAAATAACTATTCTCAACACTAATCCCAAATAGATGGGACAAGACATGATGATAATAGTTTAATATTTGAACATCTCTAGCACTTTTTTATAGTATATCCTTTATTTTGGCACCTATAATGCAATACTCTAAAAATAGTTCCACACCGAATGAAAAAAAAGTTTGAAGTGCTTATAACTCAAGTTCACCTGTTACCAATTAACTTGCACTCGAATTTTTAGAACCACGTGTTTTCAACCGGCTAACAGATTAATTGGGCCAGCAGATGATCTTGGAGCATTACAAACAGTATCAGAGTTGATCTGAGTATATAAAGTTGGTGAGCAAGAGAAAAGGCTATCCATGGAATGATGGTAGAGTCCTGTCATAGTGTGAAGCCATCTTGCAGTACCAACGACCCAGCTTAAGGTAAATTTTGGCTAGCTTGTAGCGTGCGAAAAGAACATCGCATAATAATAATAAAAAATTGTAGTACCCCCAAAAATAGTCCCACATAGGATGGGGAAAAAAAGTTTGAAGAGCTTATAACTTAAGTTCACCTGCTACCATTAAATTCTTGAGTTTTTAAGACCATATGGATCTGGCCCACTAGCAGGTTAATTGGAGCAGTAGGTGGGCTTGGAGCATTACAAATAGTATCAGGATCGAATCGAGTATGTGAAAGTTGATGGTTAGAAGAAAAGGACTACCTATAATATGGTAGTAGAGTCCTATCATGATGTGGAACTACCCTTATAGCACCGATGGTCCGGCTCAGGATAGATTTCGGCTAGCTTATAGTGTACGATGAGAATATCAATTGATAAGGAGGGAAGATTGTAATACTCCAAAAATAGTTCTACATCAGACGAAAGAAAAGTTTTAAGTGCTTATAACTTAAGTTCACCCGCTATCAATTAACTTGCATTTGAGCTTTTAGGGTCATGTTTTTTCGGTCCGCTAACATATTAATTGAACCAGCAGATGGATTTAGAATATTACAAGGTATCAGAGCTGACTCGATTGTACAAAAGTTGGTGAACAAAAGAAAGAGTTATCTATAGGATGATGGCAGAGTCTCGTTATGACGTGGAGTCATCCTTACAACACTAATGAGAACGTCGCATAATAAGGGGGGAAAGATTGTAATACTCCAAAAATAGTCTCACATCGGATGTGAAAGAAATATTTGAAGAGCTTATAACTCAATTTCACCTACCACCAAATAACTTACATTTGAGTTTTTAACACCACGTAATTTGTTAATTGGACCAGCAGGTGAACATGAGGCGTTACATATAAAACTCTACATTTATATTCTGATTTATTGCATAACTGTTACATAAGTTTGATTTCTTCTATTATCAACAACAAGTATATCTTGACCAATACAGCATTGGGAATTAACATAAAATATTTCCCACTAGAAGGTGGTGCCTCAACTATGGAAAATTAAAGAGCAATCAGATTTCTACATAACTTGTAAAAATCACATTCTTCTCCCTTGCTGATCTGACAGAAACACATGCCATAGAAAAGTTCCAATATTACTTATACAATTCCAACCAAATGACATTTGTGCAGATGAAACGTAATAAACATAAGTAAAATTGTAAATGTTGACAGAAATACCTTATCTGTTTCTGCATGAGATCGTCTTCTCCTACATTGGAAGATGAATTATGTAAGAAATACTTTTTCATTGAAAAGCCCTGATCATTGCTATTCTTATAGGGAAAACTATTAAATATAGTATAAAATTATAAGTTCATTGGTCACTTCATGTGAAAAAAGGAACAGAGGACAAGTCTGAAAAGGAGCCATTGCTGAAGAACATGAACTCTTCTCGCTGTATTGTACATTGATTAATGATGCATAAGCAGAAGACAACTTTTTTAACAAAGAGAATATTGCTATTCTCCTTGCTTGAAGGTAGTGGAGAATAATTATGGTATACTTTTTTTTTGATTGCTATTATTACAAGCATATGGCTACTCATTTAACATGGCTTGAATAAAAACTAATAGAACTCAGTTAACATCTGAGCTCTGAATACAAACTGTTGTACCGCAAATTATTTTTTGGGAGTACAGGAAAATGTGGATAAGAATGTAAAGAATCAGGTAAAGAATAGATCTTTTACCTGTATGGTGAAAAATCTAAATCGTCATCTTCAGCAGAATCATAGTTGGCATAGTCTTGGGCAATTTTTTTAGAATAACCTTCATCCCAGTACAGCCTTTCCCAGTTCTCCCTAAGTTCTTGATATAGTTCCATATAGCGTTTACACCAAGGCTCATGTTCCTGTCAGTTTATGTAGCATAAAATTTCAAACTAAATTTTTTTGGAAATAGTAATTAATTTTGATAACAGCGCCATGATGTAACAATAATTCAGTTGAGAAGAGTGTGAAATAGTGAAGGAAAAAAAAAAAAAAAATCTAGCAAATCAGCTTAACAGATAGCCAAACAAGAAAATTAAATTTGAGATTGGAACACTTGAAGGCAACAGTGAAGTTAAGAAAAAAGATTACTAGAAAACAAATTTTCTGACATATTAACCAACATGACAAAATATGGATAAAACAGATTAAGTAGTTGAACAGCCACAGAGCAAAATTCAGCTATAGCTAAAAGCTTTCTGGTCATGTTTTCTTCTGAGAATTCAATCTTTTTCTGCTTGGTCCAAAGATCAGAGTGGTATATGATTGCAGTGTTGCCTAGATAATTTGACCTTTCAACAGTTTGAACCTAATACATGACCTTGCAGACTTCAAACCCATGACCTTTTACATGCCAATATTACACAACCAGACTTAATTATATTCTCAGTTTATTTTAAATTGAAAGAACAATATATGGTGATGACTCAAATAGTGAGATGTATCCTTCCATATAGCTTGTACCTCTGACCGAAGTTGTCATATGGCCAACAACCCACATCCTCGTGGGTTAAATGATTAAGGCGTTTACACCAACATCAACCTACAAATTTGACATGTAGTGATAGGGTGTCACAGATTCAACTGTTGTATCTCCTACTGACTCAGCAGAACATCACCTGAAGTTGGTCAATCGAAGTAGACCAATCTGAGTAAACATTGAACAACCAGCATTTGCAATTCAATCATTACTTCAAACACAGGCATGTTCAGATTGTTCTTGAGTCAATATATTCTTCTATTAAATACAATAGAACTTCCTTTTATCAGATCAAATTCTTGTTTTCCCCTCCAAACTGGTCATAAGCAACTTCTCACACCAGGTTTGGAAACAGACACTAGTTTTAATCCTGTGGCTGCAAGCTTTACATTTCTTCCATTATGTAGGATAGGAATGCTCAAAGAAAACTATTACAATAATTTTTTGTCAACATTTGCAAATGCAAATTCACATCTTTACAACATATGACAATGTTTACATAAGACATGCTGCAACTTGCCTAACATTTGCTTGTAAGGAAATTAAATTCTCAATCAAGGAAGAAAGAAACAAATCCAATTGCAGAATATCTGCAATGAATCTCTAAGCATTAGAAAGAAAGTTTTTACTTTTTAAAAAGGGGCTATACCCTGAAGCAGGGCCCAAGTAGAACAAAGAAAATAGGACACATTGTAGCAAAGTTATGACAGTGATTCAAATAAAATAGAAGGCAACCTAATGCCTATTGGTAATAATATTGCATAGTTCCAATCTCAGAGGCCTATAGCATAACTTACAGTGGTCCCCCAATCCAGCTAAGATCCTTGCCCACTTAATTCATGCATATACATGGATCAGTTTTTCACAAGCCATCAGTAAAAGATACCAGATCTTTCAAAAAAGTAGAAGTTGAAGATATTAAGATACCAATCAACTGTCTATGTAGAGTCTTGATCAAAATTGAAGCAACACAATCCAGAGTTTCCATTTATTTCTTTTAATATTTCTGAGAACATATGAGAAGGCTTCTCAGTGAAAATAAAAAAAAATTACTATTGTCCGAGGATCTGTTATACCGTACTCAAGTATGAACAGGATAATGTAGATCAATAAGAAAGAAAAAAGAAGTACAGAAGAAAATGAACATTGGACTTCGAAGACTGTTGAAGTATGCACACTAAGATTGGAAATGGAAGAAGTTCGTGACCTAACAAAAATGAATCACCATACAAATTAAATTCCCAACTCCTGAGGTAAATATTGTTGAGCGAACAAGACTTCCCCCCATTGACAAACATTATATCCCCTTGAAGTGTCTGCCATTAGGACAACAAACACTTGATGAAATTCATCAACATATCTAATGTTACAAGGTATAAATGGATGCCGATATAATTGATGAAAAATGTACGAACTCTCTCTCTCTCTCTCTCTCTCACACACACACAAGAAAAGGGGGGGGGGGGGGGGGGGGGGGAAGGGAGGGAGAGAGAGAGAGAGAGAGGTAAATATAGTAAAATTTGTAGCTAATTTTGTGATGTAGCAAGAGGTTTCTGGTGAAATCATAGCTACATTTAGATCTATCAAATCCAAATAGGCCCATATGGAGTTATTTATGCATGTTTTTGATACCAACCAACAGATTATGGCAATATTGATCCAAACATAAGAGTGGTCATCTTTGTCACAAAAATCACATGCCATGCTGCTAAATAAAGCCACCAAAAAAATTATAAAACAAATTTTACAGTTTATACCACCCAAGCAAGCTGTTAGAGCGAGTATGGAGCCTGCATATGGACTTGCATAGCAAGGAATCTTCATAATCACCATGGATGTTTGGCTTCATGAGTGTTGGGCCATTTGTGACAGGAATGGGGTTCTCAAAGAGAAATGACTAAAATATGAGAAAGTACAAGTCATTCAAAACAAAATCCAAACAAAATCCAAGAATGCAGTTTGTATTACATGCTAAAAATTGCAATACCACTGAACAAAGAGCAGCACAACAGCCAAGGTTTATAACCATGGTTTGCCATCTCGAACAGAACCAGGTGAAAAGCGTTGTTTTGAACTGAACCAACCCCAAAACGGGGTTTTGGAGCTCTGATTCAGTTCACATCCATCAGCCCGCACCTGTTCTGACTTAGTTTTGATTTTCACTGTGCCAAAGCTAAAGTTTTTCGATGTTGATCAAGGACAGTGGCTGGCGAGTAAGTATGCACCACTCTCTCTCTCTCTCTCTCTCTCTCTCTCTCTCTCTCTCTCTTCCCCTTCGGTTCTTCTAATTGCATCTTTTGGCTGCTTGCTTCCTTTCAGTATACCAATTCGGGACCAGCCAAAATGCAAAGCCAATATGATAAAGTGAACTTTGTTTATAACCAAAACTGATACAATCACAAGTATAAATTGAGTAGGCATTATAGCTGATTAGGTGCAAAAGTTTTGCATCTTAACTACCATGATGGACTAACATTGCATCTACGATCTGCTTTGTGCTGGCTCTTGCTCTAGTCTAGGTAGGCCTTCCTATGTGACACAGTAAAGACAATCAGGTGGTCCTTTCCTTGTGACAGCCACACTCTAGTCACTAGGCAGCCCTTTCCACAACTAGTTCTCAATCTATCCTTTTTTTTTCTCTTTTCATCCAGGAAATCCCCTTATGTGACTTGAATTCTGGATATAACTAGGTAGCTACAATTCCAAAGTTATAACCCTGCAACCTATTTTCAAAATGCCTACGCATTAGGAGCGAGTAGGCTTGGTTCTTAACTAGGGCCACAATAAAGTCTCAACTTACTTTGAAGTCATGAGTGATGCTCTAGAGAAACCTAGGTTTCATTATTAGGATGCAACATTGAACACATTTAGCAAGAAAATACTGGCATAAAAAAAATATGATGCTTTCTATTAAGATAAGATCAACCTATTTAAATTTGTGATCCTCCATTGGCGTTGCCTATCTAGCGTTCCCAAATCAGAATGGAGAGTCTCAAATAGTTTTAGAGGCACTCGCTTAGCAAATTGGAGTGTAGTTTCTTCCAAGGCAGAATAGTGTGCAAGGAAGAGGGTCTTTACTAATTTGTGGTAACAAGAATCATATGAGGTGAAATTTGATTAAGTGATTAGATTGGTCATAAGCATGTAGAGATATGCAGACAAGGACCAAGACTTTCTCAAGATAGAGTTGAGATTCAGGGTCGGAGTAGAAACAAATTTCGGTTTTCCAAGGGGCAAAAAAAAAAAAATCAAGTGTAACTTGAAGATGAATTTGTGCTAAATTGAGCGAATTTGAGACGTAAGGTAGATAAAAACCACTCTAGAATTCATATAACAAAACATTGAGAAAGAAGATCAAGCAACATCCATGGCAAAATCATAGAGAACATGAGATCCTACAATTTTTTTTTTTCTCTTATCCATTGTCAAATGCAATACTTTAGAAACCAAGCAAATTGCCGAAGCAAGAGATTAGACTATCTCCGATATTTGGAATGGCATAAATCACACAATAAAATCTTATTCCGACCACTTTAAGCTGAATATAGATAGGAACAAATTAGGAATATTTTCTCGAGCTCTTGAGACAATTCGGTAAGGAACAGAAGGGAAAGCGCGGGGAGTGGGGGGCCGTACCGAGTCCTTGAGGACGAGGCGGGTGCGACGCATGAACTGCTCGCGGAGCTGCTTGCGGCGCTTGTTGGGGATGTTGTCCCTGGGGATGACGAAACGCTCCCGGTGGGGACGTGATCCCCGATCTCGTGCATCTCCCCGTCCACCACCCACCACTCCGACTTTCCCTCACACTTCGCGGCCGCCCGCTGGCGCCGCGACGACGGCCCCGTCCGCGCCCACCGCTGCTGCTGCTGCTGCCGCCATTGGAGCTGGAGGAGGGCAGGCGACTGCCGCCTAACGAGGCCCCGCAGCATGGTCACAAGGAGGAAACAAGGGGCGGAGAATGCGCGGAGCCGCCGAACCCTGCCCCCAAACTTGAAACCTTACCGCGAGAAGGGCCGATGGGCGACGGAGGCCAGCTGACGGGTGGGCTAATGACACGGGAACCGCTCCTGTTGGACTGGGTTAGGCTCGTGCATCGGATCACAATGATCGGTTTGAAAGATATGAAGGTGAAACGCTCATTTTGGGCTCGTAAGTTTGGGTCAGTTGTCCCAAAGTCCAAATTGGATTGCATGGGACTATGTTCCTACATGCTCCCTATTTTCTAGAAAGAAACTATTCATTCAAGCTACATGCTCATTGTGAGGATAGAAGAAGGAGACCATTGATCATACCATCTTCATCTGCTTCAGAGCGAGACAGAGTTGACAGATTATGGGATACCACATCGGGGAGGATGGTACTGGTCCTCAGCGATATGTTCTTCTATGCGATATTCGGAGGGATATCCAGAAGCAGGATGCTATTTAGGCCTTCATAGCCTATCAAATCTGATTATCGCAGAATCTACTTATTTTTACTGATGATATTATATCTTCCCATAGGATAGTGAGAAAAGTCATATCTTTATCTACTGAATACATACTCCATCGCACTGCTCTTAATTCTGATAGTTCTAGCCACTGAGGCTACTCTACTGTTTCGGCAGCGATCCGGCGTACGATATTCATCTCTTGGGAGCCTCAATCCGTGGGATTTGTCAAAATCAATTTCGATGGAAGTGTTCGGAGAAGATTTGCTGGTTCAGCATTTATTATCTTTGGGATCGATAGAGTAATATTGACGGTGGACGGCCTCAGCTTTCTTGACTCCTCTATTCCTCTGGTTGAGCTTTATGCAGCTTGGCCAGGTATTTTTTATGCCATCCGGATCCTTCATGCTCATAGTCTCTTCATTAAAAAGGACTCTCTTAGTGTCATCTGATAGCTTCAGCAGGACAGTTGCGATCATGTTTCAATCAATCATTTGCTCCATGACATCTGGTCTATCTTTCAAAATGTTCACGGATGTCATATCTATCGGAAAGCCAATTCTGTGGCTGACTGGATGGCGGCCTCTTTAGCCTATCATTTTGGGTTTTGAATTTGAAAGCAGGAAGATCCCTGCCCTATTGTACTTAAACAAATTCTGTTATCTGATCTATCGGAGTTGAATAGACTAGTGTGAACATCTGCTAAAAAAAAAATCCAAATTGGTCCTCCCAACTCACTGAGCCTTTAAATCAGAGTCATCCAAGCATAAAAGACCAAATCTCCTTATTTTATTTTATTTATTTATTTATGTATTATACATGAACTAAATGTTGTTATTAGCTTCGAGAGCACTTAAGATAGATAATGATCATGATGACAACCCACTGACAATGGTGCTTCTTATCGTCCTCCCAGATTTCTTGCACTAGTATTCAAATTTTCAAACGTGAGTTATGGCAACTTTGGCAAGATAGATTCACATATTAATTATACTGTTTTTTTTTTTAATTTAATTTATTTGAAAGAATATGTAGCTATTCGTCACCGCTCATATTTGGACCATTCTAAGTGATTTTTTTTTTTTTGGTACAGACGAATAATTACACTACTCTAAGGTGAGTCATACCCGAAATATCAAAATACAAAAGCTGAGAAAGGATCGAAGGACAAGGGTCGCTCGTTTCCAACTCCAGCTACTCGAATGAGAGGTCATCCTGACAGTTATCTAGTCAGCCACTGCATTGACTTCACTGTAGACATAACAAATTTGGATATAAGGGGCTTATAAGATCATAGAGCGGATATCGCACATTAAGGGGATGGTCGGCATATGGGAACTGGGCTCCTGCCAGATCCAGCGAATAACAGTGAGGGAATCGCCTTTAATAATAAGACTACGGGCACCCAGGGTCCGAACAGCATAGGAAATCCCAGCCCATGCCGCATACAGTTCTGCCAGAGGCACCGTGACATCAAGCAAACCAAACCCTCCTGCCGTCAGCATCATGCCATCCGTATCACGAATAACAAAAGCCGATCTGGCACATCTGCCACGGACACTCCCATCAAAGTTTATTTTAACAAACCCTAGAGGGGAGGACTCCCAGGAGATATAAATCGTACGTTGGTTCGCTGCCGCAGTAGCAGGGGAGATCCAGTGGCCAGGGTTCGCAGAATCAACAAACCCATGATGGGAAATGTACTCAGTATAAAGGGAAACAGCTGCCCTAAAGACCCGACCAAGGGAACAACTCACATTCCAAAACAGAATCTGATTCCTAAATAACCAAATCTGATAAGGTATAAGCCCACAAAGGACCCTGATGGATTCCCCTTCCCCCTTGCTTCAATAATCTCAAAAAAGAGCTCCGGTGAGATCCAGAATCCGACAGCCAAGGACAGGTACCAGAGATCCGCCAGATCTGACTCGCCCTAGCATAGTAGAATAAAGCATGATATGTCATTTCCTCCTTAATACCACATACAGGGCAAGTTGGCAGAATACTCATCCCTCTCCCGAATAGAAGAGAACAAGTAGGAAGAATATCCCGAGCCACCTTCCATATAAAAAGTCTCACTTTAGGGTGAACAAGCAGATGCCATACCCAATCCAACTCTACCGGCACCCGAGGATGCGGTCTGTAGATAAACAGAAGGTCTCTCGTGGGAGCACGGGACAAGCAAGATCTCCTCCAGACCCTGGTATCAATGATAGCGCCCGGAGGGAGAGGGATAGAAAGAATGCGCCGATAGAGCTCAATCCCAAAGGAACTGGACAACTAAGAGGGCGACCATCCAGAACGATCCGGGAAAATAAAATCACTGACCTGCATACCCTCCATTATATCAGAAGATACAAAAGTCGGCCAGTGAGACAAGGGAAAGTCAGCAATCCACGTGTCCTGAGTGACGTCCACCGATGTTCCGTCACTAATCATCCATGAGGTATTATGCAGAATAGTCGGCGCATAATGACAAACCTCTTTCCAGAAAAAGGAATACCCCTGTTAGACTGAGAAGGAATGAACGGTATTGAGCTACCATACTTGGCATGCATGAAGGAACTCCACAAACAATGCGGATCGAGCAGGAACCGAGAGGCGTGCTTGGCAGTCAACACCTGTCTTCTAACAGACAGTGATTGGATCCCAAGCCCACCCTCGGCCATAGGCAAACAGACAGTGTCCCAATCAACAAGATGAACACCGTGGCCCTCCTACATCGACGCCCAGAGGAAATCCCGAAAGTATCTCTCTATCTGCCACAAACAAGCTAGAGGAATAACAGTATTAGCCAAAAGATAGCTGGGCATTGAAGATAACACAGAGCGGATAAGAGTGATCTGTGCCATCATAGAAAGCCAAGACACCTGCCAACCATCCAATCGATCACGGATGCGCCTTATAATAAAGCTGAAATCCGAACATCGTCGCCGTCTCCCGGTAATCAGAATCCTCGGATAGGACAACTGATCGGACTGAACAGGAACGCCCATCATGCGAGAAATAGACCTCTTCAGAGTAGGGGACGTCCTCAGGCTAAAACATATAGAAGATTTGCTAAGATTAACTCTCTGACCCGAAGCACCACAATAAGAATGAAGAATGGTCGCAAAGGTAGTAGCATTACCGATAGAAGCCTTCCCCAACAGAAGAGTCATCAGCGAAGAGTAAGTGGGACAACAAAGGACCAAGGGGGCCCGTTGAATATGGGTGGAGAGCCGAAGTCCGCATAGCCACAGAAAGATCCCGGGATAAAGCATCAGCAGAGAAGATGAATAAAAATGGAGAAAGAGGACATCCTTGTCTCAGACCAACCTCCGATTGAAAGAACTCCATCCGAACCCCATTAATAAGAAGAGAAAAATATGGTATCTGGATACACTCCATCACCCAAGTAGCAAAAACCTCATTGAAGCCAAACTCCTGAAGCGTACGGCGCAGAAAATCCCATCTCAGTCTCTCATAAGCTCTCTCCATATCGAGCTTAATAGTCATGAGGCACTGACTTCTATGAGTTCTCTGAAGGTCATGCATAAACTCCTGAGCCAATAGGGCATTATCTGTGATACTGCGCCTCCTAAGAAAAACATCCTGCTCCTGAGAATTCTAAGTTATTAATCCATGAACGCGAAGAAAAGAAGAATTGCTTCTCTATAACGAAAATACAGAATAACTAGTATTTTTATTAAGGAAACATCACTGATATTGCGCATCTGAACAGAACCATAGCAGTGCGCTGCCACTTTGATTCAAAAACTCTTATTACACGCGTTACCATATGGTCTTACCGAGTGAACATATTCAAGTTCATTTGTCGGAAAACAATTACCACATCGAATAAAAGAAACTGAAAATCAGCTGCAAGGCTATCTTTAGAAGGTAAAAATCTTTGTACACGTGTAGAATGACATGCATCAAATGCAATAATTCTTACATGCATGAATTCGTGCATCAGCAATACAGAACTGATGGATGAACCCCTAGCGTGAGCTAATCACCACACTCGATATAGATATCCTGCCCTGAGGCATATACAAAGACTTTTTCATCTTTAGAAACGGCAATGAAGTGGGCTGATAGTGTTTGCTTACCCTGTCTCTTTTCTCAACTTCTCACGCCTCATTCTATCCGAATCTTGTGCCTTTTTAGAGCAATAAATTTATTCGATCCATGAAAAATTAGAATACCAAATCTTGCATCAATTTTTTTTTTTGAAATTACCTTTAAAAAATATAATTTAATTATTTTTTATTAAAATTATAATTTATCATATAAAAAATATAAAATTATATTAGACTCATTATTAATAATTACACAATAAATATCAAATTTTTATAAAGAAAAGAATAAAAAATAGTAACTCTAATTTATTTATGCACATATACAAAGCAAAACTATAATTTAAATATAGGTTTAGAATAAGTTTCGGAGTGAGGAGTATGTATATTATTTCTATTCTGATTCGTGCTGCAAAGTTTTTGGTTTAGCTTTAGCTACTATACTTTTCAAAAAAATTTTAGTTATAAACTATTAAATCGATCTTTCATGAATTTTTTTTTATTTAAAATATCTCTTATTTCTTCGCTTTAAGAGAAGCGAGGAGTTATTTTTACTGATCAAATCAGTAATAAAATATCAATAAAGGTTAAAAAAAAATCTGATCAAATCAGCAATAAAATATCAATAAAGGTTAAAAAAATGTAATCATCTTTTTTTGATGGAATCTTTCGATCCTACTTAAAAAAATAGAACCAACAAAATATTTATTCACCATAAAGTTTCTCTCTTGCTGACTAAATGATCTTTAAATCCATAAGAATAATGTTTTCTGATAAATTTTGGACGAATTTTTAGATCATTTAGAAAAGTAAAGAATTAATCAGAGTTCTTACCTACTGAAAGCTACAATAATTTTTAATTTTTTTTCAGTAAACAGGGATTTTTTTCAGTAAATAGAGATTGAAACAGAGCCGGATAATAGATCGAAGATGAAAGGAGAGAGAGAGAGAGAGAGAGAGAGAGAGGGATGGGATGATGCGACTTAAATCAAAGTCGGACAAGATCGAAGATGACAGAAGAAAGATGATGCCCGTTGTTTAAATTACTTTTAAAACTACACATAAAGTATTAGGTTGCCTTTAAAACTATCCGCAAAGTATTAAAGCTCAGGTCAGGATAAAATTACCGCACGGGGCAAAACCGGTCCTACAAGCTCAAGATAAAATATCTACACTTCTTCAGCCAAAATATCTACATAACCTTTTAACTTGTCACTTTTGTAATTCCCAGAAATAAAGCCAGCAGAAAATAAATTTGAAGCTACGTTCGGACTTTTCTGGCGTTTGAATTCTCCCTACTGACATACATGTGAGAAATGAGAATAGGCATAATTGATTCCTCAAAGAGAGAGAGAGAGAAAGAGAAAGAGAGATAAAGAACAGACAATCATCTGAGTTCAGCCACCTTTTCTGTAAACCAAACGACCGACTGCTTTGCTTGAATTTTAAGCCTGCAGGAGTGAAGCAACACGTCGGCCTGCCCCACCCCAATATGAAACCTGAATGCCACCAGACTTGATTGTGGTTTGTTTGTTAGGTCTTATAGGGAGAAGGGATATAAACAAAGTAGCACCTTTTGAAATTTCATAAGCATATTTGGAATAAAAAACTATTTTTGAGACTTTGTAGACACACCATAAATGCAGATTATTTTCCAATCTTGGCTATTTATGAGTCTCTCAAGACCAAAAAGTCTCCAGAATATACCTGAGGAATGACAAACTAAATTTTATGAATACATTTTATAATCTGAGCTACATAAAAATATATGGACCTAAATAAGCTGAAAATTTATAAATATATTAGCAATAAACTAAAACATCACAACATGGCATGGATATAGGATAAACCAAAATGTTAGATGCATATATCTTGTACCAAAGAAATTGTTGGGGGGTAAAATCGTCATTGCATTGATATCCGTACGAGGCGGCTAAGGCTGACCTCCTTCTGGCTTCCGTAGCTCGGCCTTCCTCCGGGCTTCCCTAGCTCGGTTTCCCCCGGGCTTCCGTAGCTCGGCCTCCTCCGGGCTTCCATAGCTCGGCCTTCCTCCGGGCTTCCCTAGCTCGGCTTCCCCCGGGCTTCCGTAGCTCGGCCTCCTCCGGGCTTCCGTAGCTCGGCCTCCTCCGGGCTTCCGTAGCTCGGCCTTCCTCCGGGCTTCCCTAGCTCGGCTTCCCCCGGGCTTCCGTAGCTCGGCCTCCTCCGGGCTTCCGTAGCTCGGCCTCCTCCGGGCTTCCGTAGCTCGGCCTTCCTCCGGGCTTCCCTAGCTCGGCTTCCCCCGGGCTTCCGTAGCTCGGCCTCCTCCGGGCTTCCGTAGCTCGGCCTCCTCCGGGCTTCCCTAGCTCGGCCTCCTCCGGGCTTCCCTAGCTTGGCTTCCCCCGGGCTTCCGTAGCTCGGCCTCCTCCGGGCTTCCCTGGCTCGGCTTCCCCCGGGCTTCCGTAGCTCGGCCTCCTCCGGGCTTCCGTAGCTCGGCTTCCCCCGGGCTTCCGTAGCTCGGCCTCCTCCGGGCTTCCGTAGCTCGGTCTTCCTCCGGGCTTCCCTAGCTCGGCTTCCCCCGGGCTTCCGTAGCTCGGCCTCCTCCGGGCTTCCCTGGCTCGGCTTCCCCCGGGCTTCCGTAGCTCGGCCTCCTCCGAGCTTCCGTAGCTCGGCTTCCCCCGGGCTTCCGTAGCTCGGCCTCCTCCGGGCTTCCGTAGCTCGGCCTCCTCCGGGCTTCCCTAGCTCGGCTTCCCCCGGGCTTCCGTAGCTCGGCCTCCTCCGGGCTTCCGTAGCTCGGCCTCCTCCGGGCTTCCCTAGCTCGGCCTCCCCCGGGCTTCCGTAGCTCGGCCTCCTCCGGGCTTCCGTAGCTCGGCCTCCTCCGGGCTTCCGTAGCTCGGCCTCCTCCGGGCTTTCGTAGCTCGCTTATACCCAGCGATCCACGCCCCGACGTCTACCTCCGCGGAACCTGACGCGGGAGAGCTTAAGCTTACCCGAGCAGCTCCTTAGGCAAGGAATCATATCGAGACGTGGCCTAAGACCTATTGAAACCGCCCCAGGTCTACTCACCCAGATCCCAAGACATCGAAGAGCTCTCCCAGCCGTCGATCCCTTAACAGACAAGGTGTGGATTCTAACGGCCCCGCAACGGCCTGATTCTGTCTACCCCCATATCGTAACAACCTCAGAACCTTCCAGAAGATGCTCAAGTCCCTAGGTGACAGTCTATAAGTATCAGATTAACAGATTCCCTCAGGTACGCACGCATCTCTGTACGCACACCTCCACTCTCACTCTCCTCCCCTTCTTGGAGCCTCCGATTGACCGCCCCCGGAGAGGTCTCCCGGAGAGATCCACCTCCTCATTATCTGGTTGATCGCCGATTCCTTCCCCACTGACTTGAGCGTCGGAGGGTCTTCCACGGAGGACCACCCCCAGCGTCCCTCCGCGTGTGGGCTTCTTTTTGCAGGTCCGCCGCACCCCCCTCTTCCCGGAGATCGACCGCGCCCGAGTCGGAGGACGGATTTCAGCGGCAACAGATTGGCGCTAGAGGAAGGGCCTCAAGTCCCGTTAAAACTTGAAGAAAGGAGACAAGGATCTTAATCCGAAGAAGAATCTCTCTGATGGCCAACCGCAAGAGAGCAACCTCTGTTGCCCAAGATCAGATCGCCTCCCAGAGGTCTGATCCGACTGGCGCCACAGCGCCATAGCCCCCACCTGTCGAGACTCCGTCTCCTGCCATTCCGGTGACCCAGGACCAGTTTGCTACGCTGGTCCAGCAAGTCCAGGCTCTTACCCACCTGGTACAGGAGCGCCTTACGGCTCCTCCCGCTTCGCATCCCCAGAAAGAAGCGGTGACTTCTTCTTCGCTGGCAACCTCCTCCTCTGATCCGCATGAATCAGCGGATCCCCCGCATCGCCCCAAGGGGGACAAACCGGTCCCTCGAACCGGTTACGACAGAGATCCTCCCAGATCTCGGCGAGCCCGCTCCCTCTCTCCGGCGACGTCTCGCCATGATTCGACGCCATCCTTGCGGTTCTCGCGCCCAGCCCCTCCTCTGGCCGGTGAGGAGGAGATCCGCCGTCAGATCCAAGAAATGCGTCAGGAGCTGGACGCCGCCAAGCAGATCCATCTGCCCCAGCCCAAGGTAGAGCAGGGCGTCCCTTTCTCTAAGGGAATCATGGAGGAAGTGATTCCCTCCCACGTTAAGCTGCCGACCGTCGAGCCTTATCACGGCTCCACTGATCCGGACGACCATCTCAGCAGCTTCCAGTCAATAATGATGTTTCACGGAGCATCCGATGCGATCCTCTGCCGAGCCTTCCCATCCACCCTCAGAGGATCCGCTCGAACCTGGTTCAACGCCTTGAAATCGGGTTCCATTAATTCATTCGACGAGCTGAGCCACCTTTTTATTGGCCAGTTCGTCAGCAGCCGCCGCCACCGACGGAGGTCCGACTCCCTCTCCGAAGTCAAGCAGAGAGAGGGGGAGTCCTTGAGAAATTATCTTGGCCGTTTCAACAAGGCCATGTTGGAGGTGGACCACCTTAATCATGAGGTGGCTATGTCCGCCCTGGCGGGGGAAGTTTCGAAGGAGAGCGACTTCTATCTGGCGATGGAGGTCAGCTACCCCCCGTGTTTGTCTGATATGATGGCCCTCGCGGACAAGTACGCCAGGGTCGAAGAGTCGCGGAGAGTGGCCCGCGCTGAGCAAGCAAGAAAGAAACAGGAGCCCAAAGCTCCCGACAGACACCGACCTGTCCGTCGGCCAAGTCCGCCCCGCCGTCCAAGAGTCCCTCCGCTGCCGCCAAGGAATCGCTCCCGGAGTCCTCCTAGGCGATTCGACCGCTATACTCCACTGACTGTGCCCCGAGCACAGATCCTCATGGAGATTGAGCGCCAACTTCCCCGGCCGGTACCTCTCCGAGGGAACCCGACCCGAAGAGATCCCGCCAAGTACTGTCGCTACCACAGGGAGCATGGCCATGACACCGAAGAATGCTGGCAGCTGAAGAATGAGATTGAGAGATTGATTCGGCGGGGACGGTTGGACCAGTTCAGAAGAGCACCCGAGCCACAACAACAAGGAGGTGACCGCCAGCCCGAGCTCCCACAACTCCCTCCTCCACCAAATCCGCCTGTGGTTGGCCGTATCAACATGATTGAGGAGGCCGGCGGATCGAGCTCCAGGGGCAACGGTGACGCGCCGCTGCCAAAGAAGGCGCGCACGGGCGAACTTTCCTTTTCTGACGATGATCTTCTTGGGATACAGCTTCCCCACGATGATGCACTTGTTGTATCCCTTAACTTGAACAACTATGATGTAAGCCGGATCCTCGTCGATAGTGGAAGTTCGGTAAACGTTTTGTACCTCGGTGTGTTTGCCAGGATGAAATTGCTCATGAAAAATCTTCGAGCCGTGGATTCCACCCTGATGGGATTCACTGGCGACGTCATCATCCCAGAAGGAATCGTCACCCTGACGGCCCGTGCGGGAACCTGGCCCCTTGTGGCCATTGTTCAGACGGATTTCTTGGTAACCGACCTCAGGTCCCCCTATAACGCCATATTCGGCAGGCCGGGTCTAATGTCCCTCAAGGCAGTAGTCTCCATCCCGCATCTATCTATGAAGTTTCCTACCGAGCAAGGAGTTGGCGTGGTTCGGGGAAATCAAGCCATGGCTCGGCAGTGTTTCGTCACAAGCCTCCAGTCCAGAATGCCCGAAGTCGACGGGCTAGACGCTCGTGAGGACTTCGCCGAACAGCGAGGAGAACCGGCGGAAGAGCTGGAAGAAGTACCGCTAGACGAAGCTCGGCCCGACCGAACCATAAGGATCGGGTCGCTACTCGAAGGAGAGCCTCGTCGCGAGCTGATCAGATTCCTCCAAAGCAATGCGGACATCTTCGCCTGGACCGCCTCTGACATGCCAGGGATTGACCCAGAGATCCTCGTCCATCGCCTCAATGTGGACGAGAGGCACAGGCCCGTTAAGCAGAGGAAGAGAAGCTTCGCCCCAGAGCGGCAAAAAGCCATTGAAGAGGAGGTCGACAAACTTATCAAAGCCAATTTTGTCCGAGAGGTGAATTACCCCAGTTGGTTGTCAAATGTCGTCATGGTGAAGAAGTCGAATGGCAAATGGAGGATCTGCATCGACTTCACCGACCTCAACAAGGCATGCCCGAAGGATAGCTTCCCCCTCCCTCGGATCGACCAGCTCGTGGACGCCACCTCGGGCCACCAAATGCTGTCATTCATGGATGCCTATTCGGGCTACAATCAGATCCGGATGGCCCCCGAAGATGAAGAAAAGACCGCCTTCATAACCGACCGAGGTACCTACTGCTACTGAGTCATGCCTTTCGGTCTTAAGAATGCAGGAGCGACCTACCAACGGCTGGTCAACAAGGTGTTCAAGGAGCAAATCGGCTGGAACATGGAGGTGTACGTGGATGATATGCTGGTCAAAAGCAAGGAAGCGCTGCGGCATGTTGAGGACCTCGCGGAGAGCTTTGCCACACTGCGCAAATATGGGATGAAGCTCAACCCAACCAAGTGCGCTTTCGGCGTCAATTCCGGGAAATTCCTCGGCTTCATGGTCTCCCAGCGGGGTATTGAGGCTAACCCTCAGAAGATTCAAGCCCTCCAACGAATGGCGCCCCCAGCGTCTATTAAGGAGGTCCAGCGCTTAACCGGGAGGATAGCGGCCCTTAACCGCTTCGTGGCTCGGTCAGCCGAGAGATGCCTCCCCTTCTTCAAAACTCTCCGATCGGCCAAAAATTTCCAATGGACTCATGAGTGCCAGAAATCATTTCAAGACCTCAAGAAGTACCTCGGATCGCCTCCACTTCTCAGTAGTCCGATCCCAGGAGAGACCCTATTTCTGTACCTGGCCATCTCGGAGGGCGCAGTTTGCTCAGTGCTAGTTAAAGAAGAAAGCAAAATCCAGAGGCCGATCTACTATGTGAGTAGGCTGCTCCGCGATGCGGAGACGAGGTACATCAGGATCGAGAAGATAGTGCTGGCTTTGATCACCTCAGTCCGGAAGCTACGGCCTTATTTTCAAGCACATTCAGTGACGGTCCTCACCGATCAACCCATCAAGGCGGTGGTTCACCGTCCAGAAACATCGGGGAGGATGACCAAATGGGCCGTCGAACTAAGCGAGCATGACATACATTTTCAACCTCGCCCGGCCATCAAGGCCCAAGTGCTGGCCGATTTCCTCCTCGAGTGTACCATCCCAGAAGACGGCTCTACCCCGGAAAATCCCGAAGGACCAAAGCCCGAGGCACGGTGGCTCCTTCACGTCGATGGGTCGTCCAACGCCCATCACTCCGGTGCGGGTCTAGTTCTCACCAGCCCAGAGGGAATGATCTTCGAATACGGCGTCCGATTCTCCTTTCCGGCTTCCAACAACGAAGCCGAGTACGAGGCCCTGTTAGCTGGTCTCCGGATCGCCCGAAACCTGAAGGTGGAAAAGCTTAACGCCTTCACCGACTCTCAGCTGGTGGTCGGCCATGTGCGGGGAGAGTTTGAAGCCCGAGAACCCAACATGATCCAATATCTCCAAGAGGTGCGCGGCCTACTTCCCCATTTTGCCGAGTTTGAAATTGTTCAAATTCCTAGATCGGAAAACGCCCGTGCCGACCTACTCTCCCGATTGGCCACCGTGGAGACGATGGATGCTGAACAAAAATTCCATCTGGAGACTCTGGAAAAGCTGAGCATCATGGAAGCCGATCGGGTGATGCAAATCGAGGCCGAGCCATCCTGGTTCGACCCTATCCTCAACTATCTCAGGGAAGGGTCGCTCCCACCCGACCGAAGAGAGGCCAGGAAATTAAAGCTGCAGGCGACCCACTATGTATTGATTGACAGCCAACTTTACAAGCGGTCTTTTTCTATGCCGCTGCTCAGATGCCTCCGCCCATCCGAGGCGAACTATGCTCTACGAGAGGTACATGAAGGGATTTGCGGCAACCATCTGGGGAGCCGGTCCCAATGCCACAAGGTGCTACGGCAAGGCTATTACTGGCCGACCATGCAGAAAGACGCGGACGACCTAGTCCGAGCCTGTGACGCCTGCCAGAGACATTCAAGCATCCAGAGGCTCCCTTCCGCCGAGCTAGTCTCTATATCCTCCGCCTGGCCCTTTGCCAAGTGGGGGATGGACATCCTCGGCCCATTCCCGCTTGCAACGGGGCAGCGGAAATTCTTATTCGTCGCCATTGACTACTTCACCAAGTGGGTTGAAGCGGAAGCCATCGCGCAAATCACCGAAGCACGGGCCAGAGACTTTGTATGGAGGTCCATCGTCTGCCGGTTCGGCCTCCCCCATACCATAATCACCGATAACGGTAAGCAGTTCGACAATTCCAAGTTCCACCAATTCTGCGAGGAACACGGAATTCGTCACCACCTTACTTCGGTCGGGCACCCACAAGCCAACGGAGCGGCCGAAGTGACCAACAGGACTCTCCTCCAAGGAATTAAAGCTCGCCTCTCTAGAGCCCAAGGTAGGTGGGCGGATGAGCTGCACCATGTCCTATGGGCCTATCGCACCACTCCAAGGATTCCAACGGGCGAGACTCCATTCCGAATGGCTTTTGGTACGGAGGCCGTCATCCCTGTGGAAATAGGCCTCCATCTTTGCGGGTGGAGAGTTATTCGGAGGAAACCAGCAACGAGCAGCTCCGCACCAACCTCGACTTGGTAGAGGAAGTCAGAGAGAAAGCCCGAATCAGGACGGCCGCCTATCAACAGAGGGTGGCTCGGTACCATGCCTCCAGGGTCAAGGGGAAAACCTTCCTACCCGGCGACCTCGTCCTCCGAAAAGCTTCTGTATCCAAACCACTGGAGCAAGGAAAGCTAGCGCCGAACTGGGAGGGTCCGTACCAAATCACGGAGATCATTGGGCCGGGAGCCTACAAGCTGCAGGATCTTGATGGGAAATCCATCCCCCGAACGTGGAACTCGGACAACCTCCGCAGATACTACCAATAGGGTACGTCCCTCATGCTTCGCCAGTTATCTATTTTCCCGCAGCTTACTGTATGAATTAATTATGCACCATATTGCCGTAAATCATAAAAGGAAATAAATGCTGCTTACCAATCCTCGGCACAACCGAGTTATCTGCCTGGATAGGAAATCTCCGAACCTTGGCAGGGCCAAGTAAACAAAATCTCCGAACCTTGGCAGGGCCAAGTAAAACAAAGTCTCCGAACCTCGGCTGGGCCGAGCAATAAATCTCCGAACCTTGGCAGGGCCAAGTAAAACAAAGTCTCCGAACCTCGGCAGGGCCGAGCAACAAATCTTCGAACCTTGGCAGGGCCAAGTAAAACAAAGTCTCCGGACCTCGGCTGGGCCGAGCAACAAATCTCCGAACCTTGGCAGGGCCAAGTAAAACAAATCTCCAAACCTCAGCTGGGCCGAGTAACAAATCTCCGAACCTCGGCTGGGCCGAGCAACAAATCTCCGAACCTTGGCAGGGCCAAGTAAAACAAAGTCTCCGAACCTCGGCTGGGCCGAGCAACAAATCTCCGAACCTTGGCAGGGCCAAGTAAAACAAAGTCTCCGAACCTCGGCTGGGCCGAGCAACAAATCTCCGAACCTTGGCAGGGCCAAGTAAAACAAAGTCTCCGAGCCTCGGCTGGGCCGAGCAACAAATCTCCGAACCTTGGCAGGGCCAAGTAAAACAAAGTCTCCGAACCTCGGCAGGGCCGAGCTACCAGTTCTCCAAACCTCGGCATGGCCGAGCTATAAAATTCTCCGAACCTCGGCAGGGCCGAGCTACCGGTTCTCCAAACCTCGGCAGGGCCGAGCTACAAAATTCTCCAAACCTCGGCAGGGCCGAGCTACAAAATTCTCCAAATCTCGACAGAACCGAGCCGCAAAATTCCCCGAACCTCGGCAGGGCCGAGCTATAATGTTCTCCGAACCTTGGCAGGACCAAGTAAGATGTTCCCCTTGCACTATGACGAGAAGGGGTGCGGATTCCCTAAGCTTCGGCCAGAACCGACCTACGGTAAACCAAGCTCCAATGAGAGCGGAGCACAAAAGTGCCAGACTCCTGACCCAAGCAAGGAGCATATTTCGCCAAACGGTCTACGGATCGCCGAATACGAACCTCGATTAGTTCGGATGGCGTGAAGTCCTCGTCTAAGGGTGAACAAAACGCTTTTGACGCCCACAAACAACAATGGTAAAAAGCTCGGCACAAGAAAAGATAGAGGTCAAAAAACAGAATATAACTCTCTTTATTGCCGATCATGATAAATTACAAATGCCTCACAGGCGTTACAAGAGCATCGAAATGCATAAAATAAAGGCAAATACAAAACTCGGGCAACCAGACAGTCGTAATCGCGTCCCAGTTGGTTAGGGCCGATAATCGCCCATCGACACGGACCAATAGTTGCAACTGGCCCCAAGTCAGGACAATATCTCGGTGACCCAACCGGGATATCTGGACGGCCATGCCAGACCACCCAAACGAGGGCGTACTGCCGCTCCATGCCATGGCTCAATGACAAGGAGTCGGCGAACGAGACGCTCTCACCCCCTCACCAAGCGGCTGATCTCGGGAGTCCTAACCAGGGAGGAGGTGAAATGCACACAAACCATGGGAGGCCCGCATGCACTTCCGACCCTGCGTCTCCGAGCAGGAGCTGCAGAGGTCACACGGGAAGCGCATATGTGCGCTCTCCGTATGATCTCTGCGCCCCCCATGTGCGCTCTCCATATGATCTCCGAGGCTCGTCCCCTAAGGGCGAGCCATCCTCCAGCTGCTCCCCGGTCGTCCCAGCTATCCGGCGGCAAGGAGCCCATGAAAAGAAAAGTCGATCCTCCCACTCGTAACAACAGAGAAATGAGCATAGTAAGAGCTCTGGCGAGAAAAGAAACTTTGGGGATAACCAGATGAGACCCCCTTTCCCTTTTATAGGCGGAAATGGACCGGGAAAAGCCACCCAGGCTGCGTGTCCCGAGATTCAAATTTCCAAGTAGTACTTCCACGTGGTCTCCCAAGATTGGCGCCCCACTGCGCGCCAAAACCACCGCCCGAACCAGGACGTGTACGAAGATCCCTCCTGATCTCAAATCACAGTCACTAAATGCAGGAAATCGTCCGCTGACACTTCGAAAACCGACGGGCTCAGAAAATCGTCCTTCGAAAAGTACTGTCCAATAGTGGACGGTTGCGTGCGCGTCACAACGAGGCGACCTGCGCGGGAAAAGAGCACCTTCCGGAAGGCTCTGATGCAGCTTTACGCCCCCCACTGAGCCGTATCACCGTTTCTAGTAAAGAAAAACCGAATCGCCTGCAGGACAGCAGGACACTGGCAGGATGGCAGAAATCACGCCGACCTGTTTTCGCCCGTCGGCCCCAGCCGACCTACTTATATCCGTCGGCCCCTAGCCGACCTACTTATATCCGTCGGCCCTAGTCGACCTACTTTATCCGTCGGCCCTAGTCGACCTACTTTATCCGTCGGTCCTAGTCGACCTACTTTATCCGTCGGCCCTAGTCGACCTACTTTGTCCATCGGCCCACGACGACCTAATTTATCCGTCGGCTCACGCCGACCTACTTTCGTCCGTCGGCCCTGGCCGACTTATTTCACTCATCGGCCCTAGCCGATCTAATTCATCCTCCGGCGCCAGCCGACCTGTATTGTTTCGTCGGTCCCAGCCGATCTATTCTGCCTGTCGACCATGGCCGACCTGTCTCGCCTATCAGTCCGAGCTAACGCGTTTGCCTAGTCTCGGAATAAAGATAACCCAAGATCGCCAGCGAGCCACAGGCTGCTCAAGGCGAAATTGAACGACGATGAGATCAAACCGAGACAACACTTAAGTCTAAACAGTAAGCTCTTTTATTGAAGGACGACAAATAAACAAAGTACAATAACAACTCCTACGAACCAGGAGCCGCATCAGCCTTTGAGGAACCCTCAGTCGCGCCTGCGGAGGCATGACTAGACTCACCTTTCTCCGATATTCTCGCCCCCTCGGCGGCTGTTTGCGACCGTCCCTCAGAAATTGCAGCTTCGCTGGGACTAGGGGCTGCGCCAGGTTCGCCGTCAGAAACATCGACACGTTCGTCTTCGTCCTCTTCTTCCTCATCTTCGTCCCCTTCTGAATCTTCAACACTCAGAAAGAGAGGTCCCACTCCGGACGCTCGCTAAGAATCCTCTGCTTGCACTCTTCCATCCCGTGACGGAACGCGTCTATGCTCATAGCGTCTTGCCGCCCCTTAAGTATGGCGAGCTGCGTGTCGGCCCCAGCGGCCCGTTTCTCAGCCTCGATCGCTTGAGCCTTCGAAATGGCATTTTGTTCCTCAAGCTCGCTGGACCGTGTCTCGAGTTCCGAGCTCCTGCTGCAAGCGGACGCGAGCGCACTTTGGAGAGCCCAAATCTCCGACCCCATCCTCGCCATCTGGAAAAGTCAAGATCAATCGGCGTCGCAAGGAGCCAGCAGAAAAATAAAGAGAGTAAAATGAGAGCATACCTCCCCCTCTCGCCTGGCCAACCTTTTGGCTAGCTCTTCGGCTTCACTCCGGGCTCTTGTCCTGTCAGCGCCGACCAGCTCGACCCTCTCTTGCAGGGTGCTAATCTTCGATTGTCTGGCCTCAATCTCTCCGCGAGCTTGCGACAACTCGTTACTCACTCGAGTCATCATCCCTTGATGCCACCTGGCGCTCTCCTTCAAATCGGCGATTTCACCATCACGCCGTTTCAGTTCCTCCTCCATTTCATCGAGCATTCTTGTTAAGCGCTTTCTTTCATCATCGGCCTCTCTCCTCAACCGGCTCAAACTCTCGCCGTGTTCCCGCCGCGTCGCCGCCACCTCCGCGGAGTGTTTTGATTCGATCCTGGCCAGCTCCCGGCATGCGTCGTCGCTCTTCGCCAGGAGTCCCTGTAACTCCTCCACCCTGCGCTTCAGCTTGGACACCTCGTCCACGGCAGCTTGGTGTGCCGCCCTTGCCGCCTTCGAGTTCCTGTCCATCGAGTCCATGAGCTCTTCAAATTGCTCAGACACCTTCAGCCGCGACTGGAGCTCGACATTCTCCCTCCGGGCCTGGACACTGGCCCCCGTCGCCAAACTCAGGCGCCAGCAAATCGCCCGGGAAAGCAAAATGCTCTGCAAAGACGAAAATCGAATAAGCGCCCACGACAGGGTCCATCGGGAAACATCTGCCACATGGGAAAAGTGACTCACCCGCGAAGTGTAGTCCCGGGTCATCCTCATCAAAGTCGTATTATCAATGGCAGGAAGGAGGTGGATACTCTCAGCTACACCTTGCTGCCCGAACGCAGCATCGGCCAATCCCAAGTCGACGAACTTGTCCGTCGACGGATCCGCACCCGGATGCAGGACCGACCTTATCATGGCGGAAAACGCCTCATCAATGCTGGCCTCCGGGCTGCTGGGTTGACCGGCCCCGCCCGAGGGACCGGCCTGGAAAACCCCCAGCTGAGAAGCTTTCAACCTCTCAGCCTCCTCCATCAAGGCCCTGGCTTGGGCCTCTTCAGATAGCTCGGCCAGCCCAAGCGCCAGCCTCCCCAAAATCTTCTTCGAGGGAGCCCCGATCGTGGGACCCCCACTTTGTTGTGCTCCCTCCACTGATGCATCCTTCCCGGTCGCCACCACTTGCATCTCCTCCGCGAGCTCTCCTGAGGCTTCGATCCGACCCGCCTCTTGACCCATCAAGGGCGCCCCGACCTCACTGCTACCAGACTCCCCGGCGGATAGACCAAGCGGGGGCTCCCCTGAACTTCCTCCGCTGCGACTATCTCCTCCCCCTCCTCCGCTGGAGCCAGTGGTAATCCCGCGGAAACAATGGGCCCCTCTGCTACGGCCGCCTCTACTGGACCCGTCGCAGTTCCTCTTTCAGGGGGGACGCGATCGGACGAGCCAGTGGAGCCTCGTCTGAGCTGTCCGATATCTCCAACACGAGAGGCTCGGGGGCCATGACCTCCCCCGGGGGCTCCGTCGCCCCCGGCGCTTCTGCCATAACTGCCCCGGCATCCGGGGACTCCTCGCGGAAGCATGAGCCCTTTTTACGGGCCGGCCGCTGTCCGCGCCGCTACCTTCCCCTGGGCGCTTCCCTCTCTTCCTCTTGGAGAGGCTCGACAATGCCGACCTTGCGGCTGCCACTCAAAGCACACATGCTCAGAATCAAGCACGCTAATCGAAAAAGATACACGGCGCGAAAGAGACTCACCTTGCGGGTCCAAGGGGCTGAGCCCGGCTGCGAAGAGGGTCCCCTCCGATAGCAGGTCGTTAGCCGAAAAGACCTGTCCATTGCGAAGGACATCCAGGTCCCTCTCCTCCTGCGCCGATAAGGCTGGGTGCGTCTCTGCATCCCTCGCAACTTCCCCCCATCGCCGAGGGAAATCAGAACCGATATTCCCCTCCGCAATCACGAACCGGCTCTTCCACCCCTTAATGGAAGAGGGCTTGTCCGCGATGACGTTAAAAGATCTCCGGGGCTCGATGGAGGTCCATTCCGATTTCCTCCCGGGAGTCAAGTGATAATAGGTGCGGAAAAGGGGAGAGTCGCAACGATTTGAATCTGATGACACATCGAAATAAATCCGACGATGTTCCGCCAACTGTTTGGAGCCACCATCGACGGGCTGATGTTGTAATGGGTCATGATCTCCTTAACCAGGGGATGGAGAGGGAAACGAAGACCCGCCTTCAGGCTGTCTTCGTAGATGAAAACCCCGGACTCCAAATCTCGAGTAACCCTGTCTTCGGGTTCCGGCACCCGAAGGACGATATCCAAGGGCAAGCCATACCGTTGATGAATCCTCCCCAAGTCCTCAGCAGCAATCACGGAGGCTACGTCGTCTGGGCTCATCGCCATTGAAAGAAGTATCAAACGAAAGCAATGAGCGTCGGAGGGTCTTCCGCGGAGGACCACCCCCAGCGTCCCTCCGCGTGTGGGCTTCTTTTTGCAGGTCCGCCGCACCCCCCTCTTTCCGGAGATCGACCGCGCCCGAGTCGGAGGACGGATTTCAGCGGCAATAGAAATATTAATATTTTTATGTAGTTGTTAGAAAGTACAGTGCGAGACAGATTCTTTTGTTGCAAAATCCTAGTGGCCCACGGGTTAAAATTTTACCTACTTTTCCTGAGCCCTTTTTGAAACCGGTGTCAAATAATACCGGTTTTACAATATTAACGTGAGAGAGAAAGATTTTGCAAAAAAAGGGTTAAAGTAAAAAAGCCATTTGAAATTGCGTTTTCACGTCCATCGTGGCAGTCAAAAAACACCACTTGAAATGGCGCTTTTAAAAGCTCTAACTCTGCAGTCTATCAAGCTCTAACTCAGCCTCTTCCAACTGAACCTTCAATGTGGATATCCTCCACTTGAGCTCTTCTACAGTGCCCCTGGTGAATGAAGGTTTGTATGGGGATAGAAAGTGTTGGGAGAACTTTCTCAAAGCTTGAACCCCACAAACCTACAACAGTCCACATCCTATTAGAGGACTAAATAGGGGTTCATCAAATTTCAGATAATAACACCTCAAAATCTTCTTGCAAATAGTAGACTGCTACCTCTTCTGGAAGCAATGGCAATTTGGTGATATGGAAGTCATCATACAACATGTAAAACTGATCAATATATTTCTGTTGCATCTTTAGTCGTGCTTTCAGTAGTTTGGATTCGACAGCTACAAAATAAAATTGTAAACAGGGATTAAGACATCTTTAAAAAAAAGATAGACATGAAAAGAACACATTTATTGAATTAATAAACAGCATTTTTTATTTAGTCATGTAACACACCTTCCTCATCATAAAGTACTTGATTAATGATGATATTGCGAGCATCAATCTCAAACTTTGTCAATTCTTGCACCAATCTCTCTGTTTCATAGAGAGAAAGGAACTCTGGAATGCAAACACAGACAAAGGTTGTCAAGTCCTGTCAAGAAAATTTAGTGCCATGTCAAGAGAATAAGGATAATTATCTGTAGTATTTAAGTGCATACAGATTTAGAGGAAAGAGCATCATACCAACTTCATGTTAGATTAGACGATGTCATTGTAAGCACACAACAAATGATAGTAGTTGGGCATGACTCAGCATACCTTTAAAGAACCACATAGCCTAAACATGAACTATATAATTTATATACAAACTGGGTAACATAAGACAACACTAGAAACTTCAATCCATGAATAAGAATTTTGTTTTAACTGCATAAAAGCATAAGCACTTACAGGAAAATTACTGCATCAGAGATCAGCATTATGACTAAAGCTATAGTTACCTTAATTTACTGCCTTTACATATGCTTGCATCATCCCTGGAAAATACATTTCATAGAGACCTTATTAAAAGTGATACAGACAGTATCGTTATACATGTTCATACAGCATTTGTTATTTTTCTTCCCTCAAGGCTTGCATGTACTTTCATATAAGTCATATAATGGTGAATGCCACTTCTAACTTTGGAAGGTTATACATCTTGAAAGCAAATAACTTAGCACTTTAGTATCTGCATCTATCCTTGGATGATGACATTGAATCTATTTAGTACCAATTGCTAATGATGCCAGATGGATGGGTGATGCATTGAAGTGATTTTTTAGGTGTTCAATAAAGACAACTAGTCACATTATCTAACAGTAATGTCAGTTTGGATGAAGTAACAACATGATTATAAAGGTCATTTTGTCAAATGTGAAGGAAAATTCTGTATGAGACAGCTCTAGGAAAGCTTTAATAAGCAGTTTTCTCGTCTTGTAGTTACGATCACATGGCAAGCTTCTAGAGCTCAAGTGCTCTTTAAAGAGGAAGTGACTCATGATTGAGACAGAAAAGAGAATATACTAGCTCAAGCAGAGTTATAGTGACCTACACTAGCTCTTCAATTATGTACGCACCAACTATGTTTCACACATTTGTAATACCCACAGGCTTTTCAAAAACATATACTTGGTATATACACATTTTTTAATTTTATATTCATGCAGTCCATGCATGACATGCCATGTGAAACAGCAAATACTGTGTAGTCTAGTCCTGAAATTTTTTGGTTGTTATAATACATATCCTAAAAGTATTAATCTTACAGGGTAGAGTTATTTAGCAATGCTACTGGTGTAGAACAAAGTACTAAAACATCATGAACAGTATTTCAGATCTGTTTAAGAATATTAAAGATAAAGATGCATGCCATGTGTTACATCTGTTTTGACTTAATGTGCCAAGAGATGATGATGAATGTTGAAGATAGGAGGATTACTGTGTGATGAAAAGGGAGGCTTAAACTAAGGTTCAAAATATATCCAACACGTAACTAAGGCCAGTTGAAATATTTGGAATGTTTATAGACCTAGCAATTGAAAGATAAAATGTTCCGAAATGCATTGCTCGGATGTACACAATCAGATGGACACAAGCAATGTTATTAAAAGCACTAGATGTCCTTAAGCATAAAAGGATTCTTAGAGTCTAAGTGCAAGGCACAAAGCACAAGCACGCATCTGAATGAAATGAGGCACATATTTTGAAATACATGGTATAATAATTTATATAGAAAAAATTATAACATATAATAGAAAAAAGTGAAAAAATATATATTATGCTTGTTAGCTCAATGGAAAACCTTCTCAGTTGAAATCTATAGTCTCATAATGTTTTTTTTCCTCTTTCACAAATGATAGCATAAGTTTTGGTGTTTCCATCTCTTTATCTTCCAATTTTAGCTTTTTTATAAGGTAAAAAAAATAATTGTGTTGGATGGTACATCATAAAATCAATGCAATTTAATGAATATAATAGACTTAAAATATAACTTATAAAGAAAGATACACTTTTCTTATGTCTCAAATTAGATCAAAAGTGTGCTTTTTTGCCTCATGTGCATATAAATGAGGCGCCTCACCAAGAGTAGACTAACCTTTGATGCCTTGCACCTCACACCTTAAGCATGCTTTATGATGTAAAAATTACTTAATATTTGGCGCTTTGGGTCTGATGCCTTAGGCGCGCCTTTTGACAACATTGCACACAAGCATTTGTTCTTGCTTCATTATGGCAGGTTAGCAAGATATGTAAACATGCCGCAGTTGTAATCCTTCTTTTCCATGTGAAAGATATCATATTAACGTAGATGACTACTTCTTAGTTGGAGTTGCCAGACAGTTTATGGTCAGCACATCACATTATTATATGACAACATTATCAACTTTAGATATTAATTTCTTAATAACTCCATGGCATATACTTTGCCCCCAACGTAGACATAATCAAAGATTTAAATCTGTAAGACAGAAGTGTTCCAGTTTTTCTATAGAATGAGATGCCCTGCGTCCGGCTAAGCATCCTAGTACTTGCTTAGGATACTTTTATTTTTAAAAAAATCATTTGTGAAGCTTTTGTATTTTATTTGATTCTTAAATATATTTGAACTTCAAAGCTATATTTTTATAATAAATTAGATATATTTAAAATTGGCATTATAATATATTAGGATCAAGACAGGATGGGATGGGACAACCAAGATTAGTCTTGGAATCTCTCTAGGATGTATCATGCTGAGACTTGAATCTTGGACAAAATAAGAGAAGATTAGATATCCAGATAATAAAGCAAACACAGAATGATATTAAATTATGAATAGTGTTTAGGATAAATCAATTGCAGTATGCAACACAAAAACACTAAGAAGCTAGAGCACAATAGACTAAATAAACCATTTTACGAGCTCTATCATTCTTACTAATGAGATTTCCCAAAGAAAGCATTTTTCATGTTTAACAATCCGTGCATATGTCATAAAAAAAAATCTGTCAAGGTCATATCCAACTTTGTATACTGTATCAGTATCCTTATTAAGATTGTTCCTTTGCTAATTCTTCATCTAGCACCAATATCTTCCTTAATCCATCTCTTTGAACAGCTCCTTCACATAGGTTCTAGAAGACTAAGCATGATTTTCTCCATTGCAATGTTATAGTTCTTGTACAAATACCTTACATAGACTAACTATGCTTACCCCAATTTTGTTTGCCTTCCCAAGAATGCCTTACCAACCACAAAGGTGGCTGCAGAATTTAGGATTATTTTACTTTTTCAGTGGCCGTTGGGAACAACTTTTTAATCTTGAGTCTGTTGTTGCAATCTGCGCCACTGAAACAATCAAATCCACTGATTATAGGGAATAATGTGACAACCTACTCTTATTTAATTTTATGATGCACTATATACAACTCAAGAGGGGTCAATAAATGGCTCATGTCAGTCGATGCCAAGTAGCATGAACCAACTAGAGCACAGCATGAGGCACAGTGAAACAAGCCTCTTGTATTGTGCTTCCATCCACCAAAATTGCATAGACATTAAATGTTTTAAAAGATTGAAGTGGCAGATGTGCAGCCAGGATCCACCTAGCATCCAGATGCTAGATGAGCACCTAAAGGTTAAGTAGACCAACTTTTTGTAAAAAAGAATAAAAAATTAATAATATATAGAGAAACTTACAAAGAGTCATGATCTAAGAAAAGAAACATAATGTATCAAATAAAATGTAGCGAGTCAACAGGAGGTATCATTTGACCACATCAAATATTAGTTTACAAATTCAATCTTATCCTTCATACTCAAACATGGCACACATTATTAAGGAGCCAGGCCATGTGCTCACCACCACACAGGCTAGTATCTATGGATACCTAAGTCCTTACCCTTAATCATATGATCATTCTTGCTATTCAACAAATATAAAGCTCTCATGGATATTTTAAAGAGCAGTCAATGAGGCTGCATATGCCCAAGCCGTAGATATGCAGCTCTCCACACCAACCAAATTTTTTTCCAATTTTTTATTAAGCTATTTTTAGATTATTTCAATGCCTTATCTATTACTTTGAATTTATCTATCTTTAACATTTTCTCAAATACAAACTGTACAGGCACCCACCTAGACAGCTATATACCACTTAGAGGCAATATGCAATACCTTGAACACCCACATATCATGGTCACTTCTACTTTTTGAAACCTTAACAAGATCATGATGTTATGAATCGTTTTAACTGTTATTGAGTTCCATATTTCTGTTATTGTTCATAGTAAACGTTGGTGAGTACAACAACTATGCTATGACAATCAGGCTTCTGTTCCAAACTTTCAATCCAACAGTGTTTGAGTATTCCATGAGTAATCTTCAAAGACAATTGCAAGTTCATGTTCAAAAGTTATAATATTATGAAAATTCAGGCACAAACTTTAAACTTCGGGGGGTTAGGCCAACATGTACAACAACATGACCCATATCCAATGAGTTGGCATGCTAGGAGCACATGTTATACAAAACCTGAAAATAGAGTCATGCATACACACACAATACCAGACAAAGTATAGAAGGGCACATTGACAGACAACATATTAGAGGTGTGCTATCATGTCCACAAAGGATACATTGAACTACTACCGCAACTATTCATTTGAACAATTTGCAAATAGCCTCGTCACAACCAAATCTTGTGGTCAAATAGCCCAAGTAACCCTAGGTGACAAACCTAGCATATAACCTGCACAATTTTTCAGGTGACCACCTATGGAACTAACTTAAAACAAAGTCAATTATTCTTTGCTCCAACACTCTCGCACATCTCAATAACTTTTCATGCAGTTCCTTAACATACTTTATTATATACAAATAAAAAAATTAAATTAAAAACACATTAAAGGTATGTTAACAATATATACTAAACTCATAATTAAAACATATAAGAAGAAAATACATCATTGTCATTTTAGGATTTCAGCACAAGCAGTGGAGATTGCCAAGCTTCTTCAGTCATTCCCTCTACTGGCCAAACATAAATATCAGAGCCAAGGTTTCAAGTACTGCTAGAACTGGATGGTATGAATGATATCATACAGTTCCAGTGGCTCCCGGAACCAGTGCATAGTTATCGATAAAAGACGCAGTCCCTTGCTGTGTTAGTACCCAGTACCATATCATATCAGCAAAAAACTGGTATGAGGTCCAGTACCAGTATTTGAAACCTTTATCAGAGCATAGATTTGAGATAAATTACAAGGTTGCCAAACAGGGACCCTTTTGTAATTGTACATTGGATGATCTGACTTGTGCTTTGGTGATTTTTAGATCACAAACAATGCAGCACTTGTTCATTAGTTGGAAGTAAAATATGGAGGTTTGTGATCTTACTGGATCTTTGAATTGTCTGTTGACTTGTTCGATCACATATTTCATGCCCTCAAGTTTCCCTAGCATTGCATCCTCACTGAATTCATCACCAAGACCAAAAAGATGTGTAGCCTGTCAAACACAGTATTAATCACTTTAGATGGTGGAAAATACTATCAGTCGACAAAACAACATAAAAGTGAATAATTACATATTACCATATCAGACATTTGCATATCTAGTACAAGATCAGACATTTATGAAGATACTCATAGATGCAACACTTCTAACATAAATATTGAGCCAGATCAGGAAAGCAGGACAACTTATACAATCAATCCTCAATGTTGCCAAGTTGGGACTCCCCATTGACTTACTGCATCATATTTAATATTTTGATTTTTTTTCAATTACAACTATCTTTTTAGGTTTCTCTTTATATTTATTTTTATTTTGAATCTATTAATTCTACTGCATTGACCTTTGGGCACCCACCTAGCACCTAGAAGCTATGTGGCAAGCTAGATGCTAGCACCTAGAAGCTATGTGGCAAGCTAGATGCTTGTATAGCACCTATATTCCTTTAAAACATTATTTAAATATAAGCACATGGTATGTACTGACTTGGCAGGAAAAAATAAAAAAAGCAGTTCTGGGCTTTCTTATTTAAAATCACTGTAAAACTATCATGGACAATAAATTTTCCATAGAGAACAAGCAAGAACCATCCTCTTTTCCATATTTCATCTTATAAATATAACAATATAAAGCAGCAAAAGTTCCAAAATCAGGTCTACACCTAGATTGCAATAAGAGGTAAATGAACTACTTAGGATACTTGCAGGATCTCTAGACAAATCTTAAAGACAACTAGTTTATGTTTTGATTATTTGTTATATTTGCTTCATGACAAATAGACCTGCATATTTTCAGCAAGCTTATAGACCAATGCATGTCTCACTAGGAAATTATACATTGAAAGAACGATGAAACCAAAAACAACCCAATCTTCATTTCATAGTCACTATTCGGGTTGATTGTTGATAAGTACATAAATACTAGTCATAGAAGCATTAATTTATAAATCAAATTATCGTTATTCTTTTAAATTTAAATTTGATACTTTTATGCAATATTTTTAGAAAAAAACCTGCCAACTCGAAGAACTCGGTTTAGGAGTCCAATGGTACAAACGGCACTCAAATCGGACTTGAAATGAGCTCAAAATGGAATTTTTAAGATTTAACCCAGAAATTGCATGAAATTTAAAGCAATCGCGAACTAAGGAAGTCACGCGATATTTTTTTGGCTGCGTTTTGAAATTTGAAAGGAATAAACATGATCTACGGAGATAAGAAGAAGCAACTGGGAGCAACTGATGCGGATCACACACTCAGTCAACGCGTCTTTATTGCCTATGAAAGAGCACTATCATAGCTATTCTAGGACGAATCCATTCATCCCTCCAATCCATGATTCCTCTTCCTCTCTGTGTTCCACCCTACTTCCATTTCTGTTTCTGCCTTCTCCCTATGAATAGCCCTCCTCTGTAATCCAAATCTTTCAATCCACCATCCATCTTTATCCGTTCTCCATCCGCCAACCATCTAATCCATCCACAGCCTTCACCAATCAGCCATCCTTCTATCTGTGCTCTCCATCATCTTGGAAAGCAGAAAATTTTATGCAAATTATTTTTAATTTTTTTATTATGTATTCCTTGTATTTTGAAATAAAAAAATTATTTTTTTCATGCTTATTCATGATATTCTGTTGTTCCATTTGAAGATAATAGCTTAGGCTTCGGAACAATTCGTGATCGAAGAATACGGTTGTACTCTAGAGGTAAGATCTCTGTCAGTAGAGATAAACTTGGATCTGATCTATTCTTAGAAGGGATGGACCATGATCTTCGGGTATGGACCATACTCTTATTAAAGATAGGTAATATCCAAATTCTCTTCACGAGAAGAGAATAATAAGAAATAAATAGGATTTCCAAAGGTTTCTTTCCATTTGAACCAATTAGTAATCAGCATTTTATTTCACATTTGATAATCAGTAGTTAAAGCAATAGATACATTACTTTTATCGCTAATTAAGGTGAGTCGAAACAACTACTTAAGGTCTCTGTAGGTTCGACCCTTACTTTTTCTACTCTACGTAGTAATAGAAATTAAGATAATTAAATCGGTGCGCTGCGACATGCATCAGATTTTTGGCACCGATGCCGAGGACCTAAGCGATTGTTTTAAAAATAAATAAATAAATAAATAATATATAATATTTGTTTTATCAATTTTTAATGCTTTTTAATTTCCTTAGATTGACTTAGGTATTTTTTTTGTAAAATCCAAAACTTTTACACTAACATCTCATAACTTATTAGAAAATTAGAGACTTAATCATAAAAATCTAAAAAAAATTAAATTTAGTTCTAATTGTTTGCTAATTTCAGAGCTTGGACATATGCTTTGCTACATATCATTTTCATAAAATACTTAAAGGCACAACCCTTAATCAAGATAAGATGGGGAGTTGATGACCCTTCCTTAGCCCACAAATCATATCCTTCATTTTGTATTGATACAAGCGTCTAAATTTAAAATTAATTAGACGTTAGCCCTAGGAATTTTGAGCTCAATAGGACAAAGAGGCCCAGAGTTGGACTAGGTTCGGATTGGTTGATTGCTTCGGTATCTAAAGCAAGTGGTTCAAGGACAAGAGCCCGAAGGAAGGTGGTTACTTAATTGGTTCGTTAGCTTACATGGCCAATCTAAATGGTGTCTAAGGCAAGCAACGGGAGGACCCCCACCAACCTTACATTTACCTAGTCAAGCCAGCTAGTCAGTCTTGGGCTTGGAGTGCTTAAAGGCAACTTTGGAACAGTTAGGAGCTGTCTAATCTAGGTTAACCCTAGGATAGAGAGTCTAATTTCTGTTAACTCGATTGCAAAATAATAATTAAACCCTAATAACGAAAATGATCCACCACACCAGTTGAAGAAGTATTTCGCTCCTTCAAAGTATACCTACTCTCCCTGCATTCAAGTGCCTTCAGTGAAGGCCACTCAATATGAGATCAAGTCAAGCATGATTCAAATGTTACCTTTATTTATGGACTTACAAACGAGGACCCTTACAAACATCTACATGAGTTTCTTAAGATTTGTTCGACTATAAAAATTTAAAATTTTTCTGACGATGCTCTTAGGCTTAAGTTGTTCCCATTTTCTTTTAAGGACAAAACCAAATATTGGCTAAATTCTTTAGATACTGTAACAATTTCAACCTGGGACCATCTTCAGAGGGAGTTTCTCAAGAAATATTTTTCTATAGGAAAAACTAATCAAATTAGAAAAGTAACAAGTTTTTTTCAGACAAATGGAGAGATGTTTCACGAGACATGGGAGAGATTAAAAGAATTTGTTAGAAAATGTCCCCTCATGCCATACCCAAATGGCAACTGGTCTGGTGCTTTTATAATGGTTTATTAGAAAAGCATCGGCAAATGGTTGATGCTTCATGTAGTGGAACATTTATGTTGAAGAATGAACATGAAGCTTGGTAACTCTTTGAGACATTGAGTGAGAATTCATTACATCATATGTAAGCTGTAGAGATACTCCTATAGGACCTAAAAGAGATGGAATATATGAAATAGGTCATTCTATATATATCTATACTAAGGTAGATGAAATATCCTAGAAACTTGACCGAATTCTACAAGTTGAAAACACCTTTTCCCATCTACTCAATTACATGAGGTTTCTATAATCTATTGGAGTCCGACCCATCCTTAGGTAAGAGTCCAACCGCAAATCAATTTTCTTAGCTTGTTCAGGAACAAGCCAATCAAGCCCAAATCCGAATGGCTCAAAGACCATAAAATAATCCATATTCAAATACTTACAATCCTGGCTAGTGAAATCACCCAAATTTTTTATGAAAACCCCAACCTATCATCAACCCAACATTAATCAGGCCTAACCATCAAGAGACCCAGTTCAAAGCATGCCGTATTCCCAATATCCAAGTGCTCCTCAACCTCCATCGAATAATCATGATCTACTTTTGAAGAAAGAGTGCTACAAGCACTGAAGGGGCTAGAAATGAATACTTAACTCCTTCACTCCACACACAGTCATCGCCAAGCTAGAGACCTATATAGGTCAGCTAGCAACAGCTTTCAGTAANCCCCTGACTCTGTGCGAGCCGACTCCTGTCTGTGCGAGCCGACTCCGCTCAAACCACAGAAACCATGTTTTTTGAGCACTTCTCGAGTCGACTCCCCGTTTTCCTCGAGTCGACTCCCAACTTCGCGAGCCGACACTTTAGTTTTCGCGAGTTGACCCTTCAATGTTTTAAAATGTTCTATTTTTAGTAATCGACTTCGAGTCGACTCCCACAAAGCTCGAGTCAACTCCGTGAAATCTGGGCGCGATTTTAACGATGACACATCAGCCCCAACGGTAAGATTTTCAAATAACGGCTATTTTTCCTTGTTCTAACGGATATATCTTGCAGATTCTATAAATAGAGGAACTCTTTTCAAATCAAAACAAGAAGAAAATCAAAAGAGAGAAAAGAATATCTTTTCAAAAGAGGGAAAAACAGAGCATATGAAAAAATATTTAGCTCAAAATAGAGTGATTCAAAAGGAGTGAAATCCAAGTGGAAGTTCGTCTGCTCCTTCTCATCAATCCACAAAAGTCAAAAGAAATCCACAAGCATTTCAAAGGTCAAATCGGAGGATTTTCAAAAGAGGAAAAACTTCATCTCAACTCCAAAAGACTTCAACGGTCAAGAATCGTGCTGAGGCGTGATTCAACGTTTCAAGAGGAGTTAAAGAGAAGGAAGAAAAGCCAAGCCACTACCATCTGGCAATACTATCAGGCTTTTCTAACCCTTTATTCTTGTACTTCATTTGTATATTTGCTCAAGGGAGCACTTCATTGTTCAAACATTTATTCTCATTGTTTGCTGATTCAATCAGTGGATTGAATCAGTGGAGGTTGGTATACCTCGTTACAAGCCGGAGTGCTTGTGTTGGGTTAGTTGTGAGCCCGTGAAAAACAACGTGTAGGGTTTGTGTGGTAAGCCCGAGTTAAAACCAGCTGGGTTCGTTGTTCACCCGGGAAAACAACAAGTTTGAGTTGTGAGCTTGGAAAACAACTCGGCTGTAATCTAGAGATTATAGTGTGGACCCAAGTGAATCTTGGGATGGACGTAGGTGTTGATTGTACCGAACCACTATAAAATTATCTTGTGTTTACCGTGCCAATTTTCTCTTTCTCTATCTCTCTTTACTTGCTTGTGCATTGATTTTAGTTAGACTCTCACTTGCACATCTTGCTAACTAATCAACTAAAGTTAAAAAGTCTTAAATTATTAAGAACCCAATTCACCCCCCCCCTCTTGGGTTGCCATCTGGGCCAACAGTACATAAAAGAAATCCTCAAAAAGTTTGGGATGGAATCAATCAAACCCCTCGGAACACCAATGAGTCCTTCATGCAAACTAGACAAAGATGAAGACGGTAAGCCAGTTGATCAAAAATATTATAGAGGTATGATTGGATTACTACTTTACTTAACGGCAGTAGACCTAATATCATGTTTGCTGTTTGCTTATGTGCTAGATATCAATCTGAACCTAAAGAATCACATTTAATTACTGTAAAAAGAATACTAAGATACTGAGTGGAACTAAAAAATGTAGGTTTCTGGTATTTAGAGACTCAACACTAAATTTGATTGCTTATTCTGATTCTGATTATCTGGTTGTAAACTAGATAGAAAGAGTACAAGTGAGCATGTCAATTTTAGGAAGTAACTTAATCTCTTGGTTTAGCAAAAAGCAAAATTGGTTGCATTATCAACTGCTGAAGTAGAATATGTTGCAGCTGAAAGTTGCTGTGCTCAAATCCTTTGGATTAAGCGACAACTTGAAGATTATGGCATAACACTTGATAGAACTCCTGTTAGATGTGATAATACTAGTGCAATAAATTTAACTAAAAATCCAATTCAACATTCAAGAACTAAGCACATTGAAATAGATATCATTTCATTAGAGAACATGTAGCTAATATGACATTATCTAGAATATGTTAATACTGAGGAACAATTAGCCGATATATTTATAAAACCTTTGAGTGAAGAGAGATTTTGTTATCTTAGAGGAGAATTAGGGTTTGTGATCCGTTGGAATGACTCAAAACCTTAAGTTCAATTATCTAGATTTATTCAACATCTTGAAAATTTCTTCATATTTAAGGAAAATTCATCTAGATTGTTGAACCAATTGATTCTCCATATTCCAAAGATTTTTATCATTTATTGATTTTTATCTTGATGAGTTTTGGATTTCTGAAACTCTTATCTGTTTTTGAATCTGTCTTGGAGTCGACACCTCAATCTTTGGAGTCGACACCTTATTTCTGTGTCACTCTCGTCAGGGACCTTGGAGCTGACACCACTTTAGCAGAGCCAACTCCAGTTCGGGCGCTAACCATTTTAGCGAGTTGGAGTCGACACCCGACTTTGCGGGAGTCGACACCTAGTGGACCCTTTTCGACTATTTAGGGCCGAGTCGACACCTCTTCGACCTAATCTTACTCAAATCGTCTCCAAATCCTCTAAATCCTATCAAAACCTGAGATTCCTTCATTAATCATTCCCTAGGATTCCATGGCACCTAAGAGAAGGGGAACGATCTATGGTAGCGGTGGCAACGAGGAAAGCGGACGGTGAGACGCCCGATCCATCAACCGTGCCTTCGGATTCTTTATCCTCGTCCTTTACTCCTAGTGCGATTCCAGATCCTTCCTCACCTCCTTCACCACACATTGACACTCTAGCCGGATGGATGATTACAATGGGAAGAAAGGTCAATTTCGGATTTTTTTGAAGATGAGGGATTCGCTATTGGACGACAACTAAAGGAAATTGGTTGGAAAAAGGTGTGTTCTTAAGACATTCCTACATATCCTGCTTTAGTTAAAGAATTTTATCAAGATTTGTCAAGAGGAGATGGTGGCATAGTAAGTACTGTAAGAGGAAAAAGGATACATCTTACTTTCGAGATTCTTGAGAACCTTCTTGAGATTCCTACTCTTGGACCTATTGCAAACTCTCACAGTGATAGGTCAGGAGCTTTGTCAAGGATGTTAGGAAGAGATGTTGTTGATTTTAAGGAAATCAGGGCAAATCAGTTTCCTCTTGAGCTTAGATTGTTGCATAATATTTTAGTCAGATTTTATTCCCTAAGTCTGATAGATTCGAGTATGTCTCGGAGCGAGACATTGTGATCATGGATAGTGTTTTGACTGGACAGCCTATTAATCTCCTAGCATGATGATTGGTACATGGCAGAGGCTGGTGGCAAGAAGAGATCTTTTTACCCTATGGCATGATCCTAACCTTAGCATTTCGAAGTTAGGGTGTAGTTATCTTAGAAAATGAACCTAAAAAGAACCTAAGGCACACAGATTACTACAGCATCGCTACTGTTCATCGCATGGGGTTCATTAAATCAATGAAACTGGGAAAGGAAATGTCATTCAGAGGACAGGGCAGCTGAGATTGGAGCTTCAGCACCATCAGAAGCTAGACCATCCATGAGACATCCTTCACCGAGCCTAGCAGACCAGAGCCTTCACCGACACCTATGCCTGCTTCAGTTCCGAGTGATTCTGGTTTTTCTGAGTTACAATTGGAGCAATTAAAGACTTTGTTGGCTGAGCATGAAGAGAAGATGATAATAGTTTTGAAAATAGACTTTTGAGTTTAAAAGAATCATTTTACTCCTTAGAAGACAAAGTGAACAAAATTGGATCCTCTCTTGGAATGTCTTCAGAGGCTTGATATCGGACATAAAGCTTATTTTTGAAAAGATCAAAGATATAGGAGGAGACTCAGATATTTACTCAAAGTGTAATGCAGAGCTCCAAGATAAAATTATTACTGCATCTGCTTTTATGATGACAAGCTCAATGGTTTCATGAATGTTCAAAGGAAGGAATGAAAAGATTTTAGAAGAATTCAGAGACTTCTTAGATTTTGAATTTTAGTTTACTTTTGATGTACTAAAGTTTAGTTTAATCTTTTGATGTAATGTTTTGATGTAATGTAATGTTTTGATGTATAAAATGTTTGATGAATAATGTTTTGATGTAATAGAATGTTTGATGTAATGGACTGTTTTGATAAATGAAGCTTATGTATTGAAATCTTTTGATGCAATGAAATTTCTTTGAATTAATATTGTCTATTCAATGAATTCACTTGTGGTTGAATGTTAAGCTAAATTGTATCTTATCTCAACCTTTTTGTTGATAACAAAAAAGGGGGAGAGAAGATATTGTATATCATTAAAAACACTTAAGTAATTTGTTTAAGTTGATTATTGCATGAGTTTTTGATTTTCAAAGGAAGAGAAATGAAATTAAGGGGGAGAGAAATGAAATTTCAAAATATAAGGAGAGAAAATTTTATTTTGAGTTTCATAGGGGAGCTACCTCATTCAGGGGGAGCTTAACTATGATAACTTTTTTCTATCGTAAACTCTTTGATTAATCATGCATATACTCAATGTTTTTGTCATCATCAAAAGAGGGAGATTGTTGACCCAATTATTGATTTTGATGCTTAACAAAAGCTATGAGTATATTCACATTGTTTCTGACAAATTTATGGAGTGTTTCAGGTATTAAGAAAGTTTAACAATTCAAATATCGCTCAAAATTGATTTTAAGATGAGTTTCAAATTGTAATTTTCAAAAGTTCAGACCTTGGAGTCGACACCTATAAGTCAGGAGTCGACACATGGGCGTATCGGAATAGTTCTCAAATTTTCAGCACGGTCTGGAGTCGACACATGGATGTCTGGAGCCGACTCCAACCTGAAAAATAGAAGTATGCTTTTCTGCGTCAGTTTCTAGAGCCGACACCTGGAATTCAGGAGCCGACACCTGGGATTTGGGAGCTGACACCTAGAATGAGTAGAGCCGACTCTAACCTGAGCAACAGATAGCGTATTTTGAGCCATATTTAGAGTCGACACCCTCTGTTTCGGGAGCCGACACCTGGATGCGGGGAGTCGACACATAACTTTTCGGGAGCTGACCCCTTAACGAAAACTTTTATTACCATTTTTGGATACATGAAGTGGAGCCGACACATGAAAAGTTGGAGCCGACTCCAACCTGACAGAAACGGATTTTTAAAGTATCAGAACGGCCTCCAACGGTAATATTTTCTCACCTAATCTCTAACGGCTATTTTTCTTATGTGTAGGAGCAATCCAAGGACAGAAATAACGGCTAGTTTTTCACCTAATCTTGGATTAAAGAAAACCTATAGAAAGGGGAGAACGGACCATTTTAAATAGAGAGAGAACAAGAACGAAAAAATGGGAGAAAGATCAAAAATCGAGATATTCAAGAGAGCCATTTCAAAAAGAGAAATCTCTGTGAGCTCGCCCATCTTCTAAAGAGAGATTCAAAAGAAATTCAAGGCATACAAAGTTCAATTTTGGAGGATTTCAAACAAGGAAAAGAAGAAGCCAAAACCTAATTTTTTCATCTTCTCAACAACATATTCCTGGGTGAAATCTGAGCTGGAGCTTGATTCAACCTTTCAAAGGAGAAGAGGAAAAGAAGAAAGAAGCCAAGCCTACATTCAAATCGCTTCAAACAGGCTTTTCTATTCCTTGTCTATTTATATTGCATATTCGCTCATTTGAGGAGCTGTTTATCATTGTAAACATTAATTAATTTCATTTGATTGCTAATTCAATCAGGAGGATTGAATTAGTGGAGGTGGTATACCTCGGGTCAAGCTGGATTTAGCTTGAGGTTGGGTTTTGTGCTGGTAAGCCCGGAAAACCGACTGGGTTCATTGTGATCCTGGGTAAAACAACAAGTTTGAGTTGTGAGCTTGTAAAACAACTCGAATGTAATCAAGAGGATTATAGTGTGGACCCAAGTGGAGCTTGGGAGTGGACGTAGGTGTTGGTTACCCCGAACCACTATAAAATCTTTGTGTTTGTAGTGTTTTGATTTCTCTCTCTCTTCTTTAATTGCATGTGCTTAGCTTCGATTAACTCATTCACTTGTATACTTTGATATCAATCAATTTAATTTAAAAATGAGATAAATTTTTTAAGAACCCAATTCACCCCCCCTCTTGGGTTGCCATCTGGGCCAACAGACTAGATGTGGGTCCAAGGGTTGAGATTAAAATAAGTCACGGGTGTACACGGGCTTAGGGATTAGTATAATTTTATTGGTTTAGTCCATGGAAGTTTTTATTAAGTTTTTTCCAAGCTCATTTGGTCATGTATTTAAACTCTAGTCTTTAGGGTTTTGATAGAATAAGAAATAGATTCTTTTCTCTCAATCCTAATCTTCCTCTTTCTCTCATCTTCTTCCTCCTCCATGACTTTGTGCACGCTCGCTTGGAACCATGGGAACACCATCGGACTTCGTGGTGTTTCAGTGTTCTTAGCAAAAGCCTTGGCATTAGATGTTCACGGGATTCTAGCGTGAAGAAAGTGTGGAGGCTTCGTGGTCCAAGGTTTTCGTGAAAGGTGTGCTGCTCTCAGGATTCCAGGTGGGCATGGAGTGGCATTAGGAGGGTATTTTAAAGCAGCTGGGTGAGGATTCAGATGGAAGTGGGAACCAGAGCGTGCTGCCGTGAGTGCATGGTGTGCAAGGAAGGAGAACGTGGGAGGGATTTCTCACGGGAAGAAAATAAAGAGTGAGATTTCTCCCAGGAAGAAATTGCACGGTATAGGAAGAGGAGAACACGTTCGTAATTGAAAGCAACCAATCTAGCCAAAAAAAGATTAAAAATTTGGCAAATAAGCAAGCAGCGGGTGATTTGAATCGAAAACTAGAGGTTGAGGGACAAGAAAATTTACCGCTACACCAATCTGATTGTTGGTAATTGTTGGGGGGTAAATCGTCATTGCATTAATATCCGTGCGAGGCGGCTAAAGCTAACCTCCTCCCTTTGTCCCCTCCGGGCTTCCGTAGCTCGGCCCCCTCCGGGCTTCCTTGGCTCGGCCCCTCCGGGCTTCCGTAGCTCGGCCCCCTCCAGGCTTCCGTAGCTCGGCCCCCTCCGGGCTTCCGAAGCTCGGCCTCCTCCGGGCTTCCGTAGCTCGGCCCCCTCCGGGCTTTCGTAGCTCGGCTCCTCCGGGCTTCCGTGGCTCGGCCCCTCCGGGCTTCCGTAGCTCGGCCCCTCCGGGCTTCCGTAGCTCGGCCCCCTCCGGGCTTCCGTAGCTCGGTCCTTCCGGGCTTCCTTAGCTCGGCCCCCTCCGGGCTTCCGTAGCTCGGTCCTTCCGGGCTTCCTTAGCTCGGCCCTTCCGGGCTCCCTTAGCTCGGCCCTTCCGGGCTTCCGTAGCTCGGCTCCTCCGGGCTTCCGTAGCTCGGTCCTTCCGGGCTTCCTTAGCTCGGCCCTTCCGGGCTTCCTTAGCTCGGCCCTTCCGGGCTTCCGTAGCTCGGCTCCTCCGGGCTTCCTTAGCTCGGCCCTTCCGGGCTTTCTTAGCTCGGCCCTTCCGGGCTTCCGTAGCTCGGCTCCTCCGGGCTTCCTTAGCTCGGCCCTTCCGGGCTTCCGTAGCTCGGCTCCTCCGGGCTTCCGTAGCTCGGTCCTTCCGGGCTTCCATAGCTCGGCCCCTCCGGGCTCCCGTAGCTCGGCCCCCTCCGGGCTTCCGTAGCTCGGTCCTTCCGGGCTTCCTTAGCTCGGCCCTCCCGGGCTTCCGTAGCTCGGCTCCTCCGGGCTTCCTTAGCTCGGCCCTTCCGGGCTTCCGTAGCTCGGCCTCTTCGAGCGATCCACAACCTAACATCTACCTCCGCGGAACCTGACGCGGGAGAGCCCCAGCCTACCAGAACGGCATCCTAGATAAGGAATCATGTCGGGACGTGGCCTAGAGCCTATCATAACCGTCCCAAGCCTACTCAACCAGATCTCGAGACATCAAGGAGCTCTCCCAGCCGTCGATACCAGAACAAACGGGATATGGATTCTAACGGCCCCACAACGGCCTGATTCTGTCCGTCTCCGTATCATAACAACCTCCGGACCTTCCAGAAGGCGCTCGCGAACCAGGTAACAGTCTATAAATATCATAATCGCAGATTCCCTCAGGTACGCAACTCTGTACGCACACTTGCGCGCTTACACCCCCACTCTTACTCTCCTGCTCTCGCCGGTAGCTCGTCGGCGCTCCTCCCCTCTGGAGCCTCCGATTGGCCGCCCCCGGAGAGGTCTCCCGGAGAGATCCACCTCCCCACTGTCTGGTTGATCGCCGTTTTCTTCTCCACTGACTTGAGCATCGGAGGGTCTTCCGCGGAGGACCACCCCCAGCGTCCCTCTGCGTGTGGACTTCTTTTGCAGGTCCGCCCCCCTCTTCCTGGAGATCGACCGCGCCTAAGTCGGAGGACGGATTTCAGCGGCAACAGATTGGCGCTAGAGGAAGGGCCCTTAAGTCCCATTAAAACTTGAAGAAAGGAGACAAGGATCTAGATCCGGAGAAGAACCTCCCCAATGGCCAACCGAAGAAGAGCAGCCTCTGAAGCCCAAGATCAGGTCGCTTCTCAGAGGCCTGATCCGACTGGCGCTGCAGCGCCGCAACCTCCACCGGTCGAAACCCCATCGCCGCCTGCCATCCCGGTGACTCAAGACCAGTTCGCTACACTGGTCCAACAGGTCCAGGCCCTTACCCACCTGATACAAGAGCGCCTTGTAGCTCCTCCTGCTTCGCATCCTCAGAAAGAAACGGCGATTTCTTCTTCGCCGGCGACCTCCTCCTCTGATCCGCATGGGTCGGCGGATCCCCCACATCGCCCCAGGGGGGACAAACCAGCCCCGCGAGCCGGTTATGATAGGGATCCTCCCATATCTCGGCGAGCCCGCTCTCTCTCCCCAGCGACATCCCACCATGATTCCACACCATTCTTGCGATTCTCCCGCCCAGCTCCTCCTCTAACCGGCGAAGACAAGATCCGCCGTCAGATCCAGGAGATGCGTCAGGAGCTGGACGCCGCCAAGCAGACCCATCTGCCCCAGCCCAAGGCGGAGCAGGGCATCCCTTTCTCTAAGGGAATCATGGAGGAAGTGATTCCCTCCCACGTCAAACTGCCAGCCATTGAGCCCTATCACGGCTCCACTGATCCGGACGACCATCTCAGTAGCTTCCGGTCAATAATGATGTTCCACGGAGCATCTGATGCGATCCTCTGCCGAGCCTTCCCATCCACCCTCAGAGGGTCCGCCCGAACCTGGTTCAACGCCTTGAAACCGGGTTCCATTGATTCATTCGACGAGCTGAGCCACCTTTTATTGGCCAGTTCGTCAGCAGCCGCCGCCATCGACGAAGATCCGACTCTCTCTCCGAAGTTAAGCAGAGAGAGGGGGAGTCCTTGAGGAACTACCTTGGCCGTTTTAACAAGGCCATGTTAGAGGTGGACCACCTTAATCATGAGGTGGCTATGTCCGCCCTGGCGGGGGGAGTTTCGAAGGAGAGCGACTTCTATCTGGCAATGGAGGTTAGCTACCCCCCATGTCTATCTGATATGATGGCCCTTGCGGACAAGTACGCTAGGGTCAAGGAGTCACGGAGAGTGGCCCGCGCTGAGCAAGCAAAGAAGAAACAAGAGCCCAAAGTCCCCGACAGACACCGTCCTGTCCATCGACCAAGTCCGCCTCGCCGCCAAAGAGTCCCTCCACTGCCGTCAAGGAATCGCTCCCAGAGTCCTCCCAGGCGATTCGATCGCTATACTCCTCTGACTGTGCCCCGGGCGCAGATCCTCATGGAGATAGGGAACCCGACTCGAAGGGATCCCGCCAAATACTGCCGCTACCATAGGGAGCACGGTCATGACACTAAAGAATGTTGGCAGCTGAAGAATGAAATAGAGAGGTTGATTCGGCGGGGACGGCTAGATCAGTTTAGGAGGGCACCCGAGCCGCAGCAGCAAGGAGGTGACCGCCAGCCCGAGCTCCCACAACTTCCTCCTCCACCCAATCCGCCCGTGGTCGGTCGTATTAATATGATTGAAGAGGCCGGCGGATCGAGCCCCAGAGGCGGCGGAGATGGATCAGCGCCAAAGAAGGCACGAACTGGCGAGCTCTCCTTCTCCGACGACGATCTCCTGGGAGTACAACTCCCCCACGATGACGCACTAGTTGTATCCCTTAATTTGAACGATTATGATGTAAGCCGAATCCTTGTTGATAGTGGAAGCTCGGTAAACATTTTGTACCTCGATGTGTTTACCAGGATGAAACTGCTCATGGAAAATCTTCGAGCCGTGGATTCCGCCTTGATGGGATTCACCGGCGTCGTCATCGTCCCGGAAGGAATCGTCACCCTGACGGTCCGCGCGAGAACCTGGCCCCTTGTAGCCATTGTTCAGACCGATTTTCTGGTGACCGACCTCAGGTCCCCATATAACACCATATTCAGCAGGCCTGGTTTAATGTCTCTCAAGGCAGTGGTCTCCATCCCGCATCTGTCTATGAAGTTCCCTACCGAGCAAGGAGTTGGCGTGGTTCGGGGAAGTCAAGCCATGGCTCGGCAATGTTTCGTTACGAGCCTCCAGTCTAGGATGCCCGAAGTTGACGGGTTGGACGCTCGCGAGGACTTCACCGAACAGCGGGGAGAACCGGTAGAGGAATTGGAGGAAGTACCATTGGACGAAGCTCGGCCCGACCGAACCACAAGGATCGGGTCGTTACTCAAAGGAGAATCTCGGCACAGGTTGATCAGGTTCCTCCAAAGCAACGCCGACATCTTCGCCTGGACCGCCTCCGACATGCCGGGAATCGACCCCGAGGTCCTCGTCCACCGTCTCAATGTGGACGAGAGGCACAGGCCTGTCAAGCAGAAGAAAAGAAGCTTCGCCCCAGAGCGGCAAAAAGCCATTGAAGAAGAGGTCGACAAACTCATAAAGGCCAACTTCGTCCGAGAGGTGAATTACCCGAACTGGCTGTCAAATGTCGTCATGGTGAAAAAGTCGAACGGCAAGTGGAGGATCTGCATCGACTTCACCGACCTCAACAAAGCCTGCCCAAAGGACAGCTTCCCCCTCCCTCGGATCGATCAGCTCGTGGACGCCACCTCAGGCCACCAAATGCTATCATTCATGGACGCCTATTCCGGCTACAATCAGATCCGAATGGCCCCTGAAGATGAAGAAAAGACCGCCTTCATAACCGACCGAGGTACCTACTGTTACCGAGTTATGCCTTTCGGTCTTAAAAATGCAGGGGCGACCTACCAGCAACTGGTCAACAAGGTGTTCAAGGAGCAAATCGGCCGGAACATGGAGGTGTATGTGGACGACATGCTGGTTAAAAGCAAGGAGGCGTCACAGCATGTCGAGGACCTCTCAGAGAGCTTTGCAACGTTGCGCAAATATGGGATGAAACTCAACCCGACCAAGTGTGCCTTCGGTGTCAACTCGGGGAAGTTCCTCGGCTTCATGGTTTCCCAGCGAGGTATCGAAGCTAACCCCCAGAAGATTCAAGCTCTCCAACAAATGGTGCCCCCAGCATCAGTTAAAGAGGTCCAGCGCCTAACCGGGAGGATAGCGGCCCTTAACCGCTTTATGGCAAGGTCGGCCGAGAGATGCCTCCCCTTCTTCAAAACTCTCCGATCGGCCAAAAACTTCCAGTGGACTCCCGAGTGCCATAAATCATTTCAAGAACTCAAGAAGTACCTCGGCTCGCCTCCGCTTCTCAGTAGTCCGACCCCAGGAGAGACCCTATTCTTGTACCTGGCTGTTTCGGAGAGCACGGTTTGTTCGGTGCTAGTCAAAGAAGAAGGCAAGATCCAGAAGCCGATCTACTATGTGAGCAGGCTGCTCCGCGACGCGGAGACGAGGTACAGCAGGATTGAAAAGATGGTGTTGGCCTTGATCACCTTGGTTCGAAAGCTGCGGTCGTACTTTCAAGCACATGCTGTAACGGTCCTGACTGACCAACCTATCAGGGCGGTGATCCATCGTCCGGAGACATCGGGGAGAATGACCAAATGGGCCGTCGAGTTAAGCGAGCATGACATACATTTTCAGCCCCGCCCAGCCATCAAAGCTCAAATACTGGCCGACTTCCTCCTCGAGTGTACCATCTCGGAGGACGGTTCTACCCCAGACTCTCTGGAAGAGCCAAAGTCTGGAGCCCGGTGGCTCCTCCACGTTGACGGGTCATCCAATGCCCATCACTCCGGCGCAGGTCTAGTTCTTACTAGTCCTGAGGGGATGGCCTTCGAGTATGGCGTCCGATTCTCCTTCCCGGCTTCCAACAACGAAGCCGAGTATGAAGCTCTGCTGGCTGGTCTCCGGATCGCCCGCAATCTGAAGGTGGAGAAGCTCAACGCCTTCACCGACTCTCAGCTGGTAGCCGGCCATGTTCGGGGGGAGTTCGAAGCTCGGGAACCAAATATGATTCGATATCTCCAGGAGGTGCGTAACTTGCTTCCCCATTTTTCCGAATTTGAGATTATTCGGATTCCCAGATCCGAGAACGCCCGTGCCGATCTACTCTCCCGTCTGGCAACTGCGGAGACAATGGATGCCGAACAAAAATTCCACCTGGAAACTCTGGAAAAGCCGAGCATCGCGAAAGCCGACCGCGTGATGCAAGTTGATGCCGAACCATCCTGGTTCGACCCTATCCTCAAATATCTCAAAGAAGGATCGCTTCCATCCGACCGAAGAGAGGCTAGGAAGCTGAAGCTGCAGGCCATCCACTACATGTTGATTGACAACCAACTGTATAAGCGGTAATTTTCCATGCCGCTGCTTAGGTGCCTCCGCCCATCAGAAGCGGACTACGCTCTGCGCGAGGTACATGAAGGTATTTGCGGCAACCACCTGGGGAGCCGGTCCCTCTACCATAAAGTGTTGCGACAAGGCTATTACTGGCCGACCATGCAAAAAGACGCGGACGATCTGGTCCGCGCCTACGACCCCTGCCAAAGACATTCAAACATCCAAAGGCTCCCTTCCGCCGAGCTCGTTTCTATATCCTCCGCTTGGCCCTTTGCCAAATGGGGGATGGACATCCTCGAACCATTCCCGCTCGCAATAGGACAGCGGAAATTCTTATTTGTCACCATCGATTACTTCACCAAGTGGGTCGAAGCAGAAGCGGTCGCACAAATTATCGAGGCACGGGCCCGAGACTTTGTGTGGAGGTCCATCATCTGCCGATTCGGCCTCCCCCATACTATAATCACCGATAACGGCAAGCAGTTCGATAACTCCAAATTTCGCCAGTTCTACGAGGAGCACAGGATCCGCCACCACCTCACTTCGGTCGGGCACCCATAAGCCAACGGAGCGGCCGAGGTGACCAACAGAACCCTCCTCCAGGGAATTAAAGCTCATCTCTCCAGAGCCCAAGGCAGGTGGGCAGATGAACTACACCATGTCTTATGGGCCTACCGCACAACCCCAAGAGCCCCAACGGGCGAGCCCCCTTTCAGAATGGCTTTCGGTACAGAGGCCGTTATCCCTGTGGAAGTCGGCCTCCCATCGTTGCGAGTGGTGAGCTACTCAGAGGAAGCAAGCAACGAACAACCCGCACCAACCTCGACCTAATAGAGGAAATCAGAGAGAAGGCTCGGATCAGAACGGCTGCCTATCAACAAAGGGTGGCCCATTACCACGCTTCCAGAGTTAGAGGAAAGACCTTCCTGCCCGGCGACCTTGTCCTCCGGAAAGCCTCTGTTTCCAAACCGCTGGAGCAAGGAAAGCTGGTGCCAAACTGGGAGGGCCCATACCAGGTAGCGGAGATTATTGGACCAGGAACCTACAAGCTGCAGGATCTGAACGGGAAGTTCATTCCCCGGACCTGGAACGCGGACAACCTTCGCAAATATTATCAATAGGGTATGTCCTCCCTGAATTCACCCTCGCATGCCTCGCTATGCATTCCTGCTTATCTGCTTCCTCAAAACCTGTAGCGTGAATCATTATGCACTATATTGCTATAAATCGCAAGAAGAAACAGATACTGCTTACCAATCCTCGGCATAGCCGAGCTCTCTGATTGAACAGAAATCTCCGAACCTTGGCAGGGCCAAGTAAAATATTTCTCCAAACCTCGGCAGGGCCGAGCAACAAATCTCCGAACCTTGGCAGGGCCAAGTAAAATATTTCTTCGAACCTCGGCAGGGCCGAGCAACAAATCTCCGAACCTTGGCAGGGCCAAGTAAAATATTTCTCCGAACCTCGGCAGGGCCGAGCAACAAATCTCCGAACCTTGGCAGGGCCAAGTAAAATATTTCTCCGAACCTCGGCAGGTCCGAGCAATGAATCCTCCGAGCCATGGCAAGGCCAGGTAAAAGTCATTTGGGCTAAAACTCCATCGAAAAAGCCTAAGCCTACAAGCCTCGACCAAAGCCGAACGGCCCCCAAATAGTCCCCGAAGGACTTCGTCCGGTTCAAAAACGAGCGCGTTGAATAAAAACCGTCGACGCGCAAGAAGAAGCCACCATTGGCAAACCCACTCTCGAGGCCATCGAGCCCCACGTAGTCGGCCAAAGGCCCCAAGCAGAGCTGGGAGATTTCCCTCTCTGCTACTGAAAAACCTTCTTGGATGATACCCCTATAACCTATCGTTCAAAGAGCCTATATCAATGCGCAAAAGACGACGGGGCCACACCAACGCCCTGATTCATCACACGAGTCAAGGCCATAAACTCTTAAAGAAAGGGACTTCGAAAATAAGATCCATCTTTCATTCATAAAAAGAGGGACTACAGAGAGCCAGTAAAAAAACAAAAATAAAAGCAGCGAGAGGGGCCCAGATCAAAATCCGGAGTCACTCCCGGAGGCCAGCAGCTCCTCCAGGTGCTCCGTCAGGTCAGCCACCTGCTGACGAAGGGACGTAATTTCCTCTCTCTGCCGATCCATCAACCGGCGTGAGGCCTCCGCCTCCCTGACCGACACGTCCAAAAGTTCTTCGGCGGTCCTCGCGAGCCGCTGATTACTCGCGAAGGCCAACGCTAGGCCCTCTCCATCAACGGTAATGGAGGTACGCCTCCCCTTCAAGTGTGGCAGGCTATCAAGAGAAGAACGCGACCCGACTGATGATCGCCCTGGGGAGGCCATCTTTTCGAACTTAAACCGAGGGATGGCAGGAACCGGTCCCCCTCGGTCATATTTATACCCGCCAGGCAGGTGTCTCGACCGGAAGGCCAACGCTAGGCCCTCTCCATCAACGGTAATGGAGGTACGCCTCCCCTTCAAGTGTGGCAGGCTATCAAGAGAAGAACGCGACCCGACTGATGATCGCCCTGGGGAGGCCATCTTTTCGAACTTAAACCGAGGGATGGCAGGAACCGGTCCCCCTCGGTCATATTTATACCCGCCAGGCAGGTGTCTCGACCGGCCACGCCGCGACTGCCGACCCGTGAGAACTCGCCGCATGTCACCATTTTAATGCGTGAGGAATCCGAAGAGTCACGCCCTATCCAGAGTAAAATCGGAAAGCGCGAACAGATTGTCCGAAGTTCCCCAAGCAGAACATTTTTCGATCTGTCCCTCCCCGCAATAAATGCATTCGGCGCTTCCCCGAGCCTCTTAATATTGGCCTCTTTTTTGGGAAACGCAGAAGTCTGGCATTCGGCCAATCACATGTCCCCTCGGAAAGAGTGGCGCCACCAATAAAAGCGTGAAGATATACCGCCCGTTCCGCTTTGACGCCACTTACCAGGCGCCCCGTGGACCTAACGATGTGGCCCGCCACGACAACTAAGTCGCTCCCTTGAGCCTGGGCCTCCGATCCTCGGTAGGGCCGGGCTACAAAATTCTCCGAACCTCGGCAGGGCCGAGCTACAAAATTCTCCGAACCTCGGCAGGGCCGAGCTACAAAATCCTCCGAACCTCGGCAGGGCCGAGCTACAAAATCCTCCGAACCTCGGCAGGGCCGAGCTACAAAATTCATCGAACCTTGGCAGGGCCAAGTAAAATGTTCTCCAAAAATCGACTAACCCGAGTGACTGGTTCCCTGAACCATGATGGGAAGGGGTGCGAATTCCCTGAGCTTCGGCCAAGGCCGACTCACGATACTCCGAGCTCTGATAAAGGCGAAACGCGAAAATATTAAACTCCTAACCTAAGCAAGGAGCATGTTTCGCCGAACGATCTCCGAGCCACCACGCACGAGCCTCAATTGGTTCGGGCGGCGTGAGACCCTCGTCTAAGGACGAGCGGAACGCTTTAGGCACCCCACAAACAACAATGACTACAAGTTTGGCACAAGAAAAGATAGAGATCAAAAAATAGAACATAACTCTCTTTATTGCCGATCAAGATCAGTTACAAATGCCTCACGGGCGTTACAAGAACATTGAAATGCATAAAATAAAGGCAAATGCAAAATCCGAGCAACTGCTCCAAAGCAAACCTGGCCAATCTCTAACGCTCCAGCATCCGATCGCCGAGCCAGACGAGTCGCATCTAGTCGGTTTGGGCCGATAATAGCCGGTCGACATGGACCAATAGTTGCGACTGGCTTCAAGTGGCAGCGATATCTCGGTGGCCCAACCGAGATATCTGGATGGCCATCCCAGACCATCCAACCAGGGGACCCCTCGGCGAGCAGGTGGGAAGCCAGCGGACCTTGGCGTTGGAACGCCCTCCCAAACCGAGCACGTGCCGCCGCGCCCCGCCAAGGCTCAAGGACAAGGAGTCGGCGAGCGGCGCACCTTCACCCCCTTCCCGCGTGATAAAGGATTCCCCAGGCGGCTGAGCCCAGGAATCCAAATCGGGGAAGGAGGAGAAGTTCAAGCGAGGCATGGGAGGCCCGCATGCACTTCCGACCCCGCATCTCCGAGCAGGAACCGCAGAGATCGCACCGGAAGCATATGTGCGCTCTCCGTACGATCTCCGTGCCCTCCTTGTGCGCTCTCCATATGATCTCCGAGGCTCATCCCCTAAGGATGAGCCATTCTTCAGCCGCTCCCCGGTCGCCCCAGCTGTCCGGCGGCAAGGAGCCCATGAGAGAAAGAATCGGTCCTCCCACTCGTAGCAGCAGAGAAACGAGCATAACGGAAGCTCTAATGGAAAATACACTTTGGGGATAACCAGATAAGACCCCTTTTTTCCTTTTTATAGGCGGAAACGGATCAGGAAAAGCTACCCATGCTGAAGTCCCGAGATTCAAACACCTGGCCCGCGCCTCCACGTGGCCCCTCAGGATGAACGCAGCACCCCATTGCGCGCCAAGCCCACCGCCTTAGTTGTGACGTGTACGGAGATCCCTTCTTGATCCTGAATCACGGTCATTAAATGCAGGAAATCATCCACTGACGCTTCGAAAACTGGCGGATTCAGAATATCGTCCTTCGAAAGTGATGTCCCCCAATGGTGAGCGCTTGCGTGTGCGACGAAGTGATTCGCATGGAAAAAGAGCACCTTCCGGAAAGCTCTGATGTGGCTTTATGCCCCCCACTACGCCGTATCATCCATTCTGATGAAATAAAAACTGAATCACCTGCAGAACATCAGGACGATTGACAGAATAGCAGAAAGCGCAAAGGCCTTTTTGCCTGTCGGCCCCAGCCAACCTATTTTGTTCCGTCGGCCCCAGTCGACCTATTTTGGTCCGTCGGCCCCAGCCGACCTATTTGGTCCGTCGGCCCCAGCCGACCTATTTGCCCGTCGGCCCCAGCCGACCCATTTCGCCCGTCGGCCCCAGCCGACCCATTTCGTCTGTCGGCCTCGGCCGACCTATTTCGATCCGTCGGCCCCAGCCGACCTATTTTGCCCGTCGGCCCCAGCCGACCTATTTCGCTTGTCGGCCCCGGCCGACCTATTTTGATCCGTCGGCCCAAGCCGACCTGATTTGCCCATCGGCCTTAGCCGGTACGTTTTCCTTCAACTTCGAGATAAGGATGACCTAAGAGCCTCAGGGGGCCATAGGTCGTTCACAACCGAGGCTAAACGACAGCGAAATCACGCAAGAAAGACACTTAAATGGAAACAGGAAATTCTTTCACTATGAAATGTCGGACAAATGTCTAAAGAACGAGATACAAGAACAGTTCCTAAGAACCGGGAGCTGCATCAGCCTTAGGAGGGCCCTCAGTTACATCTGCGAAAGTGTGGCTAGACTCGCCCTTCTCCAATACTTTTGCCCCCTCGACGGCAGCTTGCGACTGCCCCTCAGAAGCTGCTGCTTCGCTGGGACAGGGGGCGGCACCAAGTTCGGCGTCAGAAACATCAATGTACTCGTCTTCATCTTCTTCTTTGGACTCGCCATCTTCGGGATCTTCAGCACTCAAGAAAGAAAGGTCCCATTCCGGGTGCTCGTTGAGAATCTGCTGTTTGCACTCCTCCTTCCCATGAAGGAAGGTGTCAACGCTGATAGCGTCTTGCCTCCCCCTGAGTATGGCATGCTGCGTGTTGGCCTCCGCGTCTGTTTCTCAGCCTCAATCACCTGGGCCTTCAGGATGACGTTTTGCTCCTCAAGCTCACTAGCCCGCGTCTCGAGCTCCGAGCTCCTATTGCGAGTGGACGCGAGCTCACCTTGAAGAGCCCGAACCTCCGACTCCATCTTCGCCATCTGAAAAATCCAAAAATCAAATCGGCATTGCGAGAACCCAGTAGGAAGAACAAAAAGGGTAAAATAAGAGCGTACCTCCCCCTCTCGCTTGGCCAACCTCTTGGCCATCTCTTCCGCCTCGTTCCTGGCTCTCGTCCTGTCAGCCCCTATCAGCTCAACCCTCTCCTGCAGAGTGCTGATCTTCAGCTGTTTGGCTTCAACATCCCTCCGGGCTTGGGATAACTCGTCGCTTACCCGAGCTATCGTCCCCTGGTCCCACCTAGCACCCTCCTTCAAATGGGCAATTTCGCCATCACGTCGTTTCAATTTCTCCTCCACTTCGCCGAGCATCCTCGCCAAATGCCTTCTTTCATCGTCGGCCTCTCTTCCCAGCCGACTCATACTTTCGCCGTGTTCCCGCCGCATCGCCGCCACCTCCGTGGAGTGTTTTGACTCAATCCTGGCCAACTCCAGGCACGCATTGTCGTTTTTCGCCAGGAGTTCCTGCAACTCCTCCACTCTGCGCTTCTGCTTGGACACCTCGGCCAGAGCGACCTGGTGTGCCGCCCTTGCCCCTTCAAGTTCCCATCCATCATGTCCATGAGCTCCTCAAACTTCTCAGACACCTTCAGCCGCAACTGGAGCTCAGCATTATCCCTCTTGGCCTGGACACTGGCCCCTGTCACCAAACTTAGGCACCAACATATCGCCCTAGAAAGTAAAACACTCTGTGACAAAAAGTGGATACATGAAGGTCAAGTCAACCAGAGTAAACCCGCTACTCGGGATTGACAACTTACCCGCGATGCGTAGGCCCGGGTCATCCTCATCAAGGTCGTGTTGTCGATATCGGGGAGAAGATGAATGCCCTCTGCCGTGCCTTGCTGCCCGAACGCAGCGTCGACCAACCCCAGGTCGGCAAACTTGTCCGCCGAAGGATCCTGTTGGCCCAGATGGCAACCCAAGAGGGGGGGGGGTGAATTGGGTTCTTTAAAAATTAGCCCTTTTTTTAAAATAGTTTGCTTGAGATTAATGAGGGCAAATGCAAGATAACTATAAAGTGCAGTGAGTAAGATAGAGATAGATAAAGAGACAATGAGACACTGCAAACATAAGAGATTTTATAGTGGTTCGGTGTATTCAACACCTACGTCCACTCCCAAGATTCACTTGGGTCCACACTATAATCACTCTAGATTACAGCTGAGTTGTTTTCCAAGCTCACAACTCAAACTTGTTGTTTTACCGGGTGCACAACGAACCCAGCTGGTTTTTACTCGGGCTTACCAGCACAAAACCCTACACGTTGTTTTTCACGGGCTCACAACTAACCCAAGCTTAAACAAGCTTAACCCGAGGTAAAACTACCTCCTCTAGTTCAATCCCCCAGATTGAACTAGGCAAAAATAAGATAAGTATTGTGTGTGAATACAAAGCTCCTCAATGAGCAAATATACAAATTAAGAATAATAAGGTTTAGAAAAGCCTGATTTGTAGATAGGTTGGCTTTTGATCTTTTCTTCTTTTCTTCTTTTCTTCTTCTCCTTGCTGGATTGAATCAAGCCTCAGCTCCGATTCTTCGTGGTTGAAGCAGTTGAGAAGGGTTGAAAAGCAAGAAATGAATCTCCTTCCTCCAAGTTGGGAAATCCGCCAAGACTTTGATTTGAACGCTTTGGATTCCTCTTGAGCCTTTTGGAGCGGAGTGGATTTGAGCTAGAAGGTTTTCCTTTCAAGATTCAAGCTCTCAGATTTTTGAAATGGGATTTGTCTATCTCAGATTTTCTCTTTGTTTTCTTTCAGATTTTTTCTCTCTTTTTTTTTGAACAATAGACTTCCCTTTTTATAGATTTCTTTTACACCTCTTTTGGAATAAAACTATCCGTTGGAGTGTACCTTCTATCAAAATATATCCGTTAGAAATGAGTAAAAATAGAAAAGTTACTGTTAGAGCTGATCTGGAAACTTCGTTTTTCGTTCTAGGTGGGTTGGAGTCGACTCTAACTTTTCTGGAGTCGGCTCTAGCTCGAGGCGATTTAAAATAATATTTCTGGAGTCGTCTCTGGCTTTTCTGGGGTCGACAAGATACTTTTCCGGAGTCGACTCTAACTTACCCGGAGTCGACTCTAGGTTGGAGCCAGAAAAATCGACTTTCTGCTTCGTCTGTGAGAGTCGACTCTAACAGTCTCGGAGTCGACTCTAATGACCGTGCCAGTTCCGGAGTCGGCTCTATGATTCTCGGAGTCAACTCTAATGTCTGCAATTCTTACCTAGACATTAGATTCGATCCAGAACACATTGAAACTTCTGATTTTGGTTTTTCAATAGTCTTATAGGCTGAAACACTAAATCAAAATCATCAGAGCCTTCAAAAATTATACTCAAACAGTTTTGTTAATCATCAAAATCATCAATTGGGTCAACAATCTCTCCCTTTTTGATGATAACAAAAACTTTGAGTATATGCATTCAAAATTCAATCAAACTAAGGATTATAGTCATTTTAACTTTAAACCATTGAAATTAAGGTTTAGATGCCAATGTTCAATGGAAACTTTAAAATTGTACATGAGTTCAATATAATCCATCAATATTGAATTGTTAAACTTAATGTGCATAAGATTGTAATTGAGCTTTTTCTTAAGCTCCCCCTGCATTGAGTAGCTCCTCTTATATATAAACATCAAATTGTAACTGATAATCATTTCAATTCATTTTGCATAAACAATTAATTCTCCCCCTTTCTTTCTTTCTTTATGCATATATTATTCAATATTCCTATTCAATCTCAATTCTTTGCATATACACAACTATCTCTCCCCCTTTTTGTTATTAGCAATAAGGAGAGTAAAAAAATTTATAATCTCAATAAAGCATAGGAATCCAATCAATCAAAATTTGAAAAAGTAAAATTGTATTTCATAAGCAAGAACCATTACATCAGTTGATTCATAAACATTTCAAAGTGAAATACATTAGATATTAAAAAACTTCCTAAGTACAAACTATCAAACTCAAGGTCGGAAATTTTTGAATACAATTTTCTTTAGATGACCTATTATCTCCATTACATCATCCTTTTGTGATTTCTTAAAGCTTTCAAGGCAAGCTTCGATTTGAGAGACAGCAAGGTCAATATCCTTCTTCAATTGACTCATTGCATGAACATATGATCCTGATCCATCGGCAATGCCTTCCATCCTTTCGAAGATCTTGTGAAGCTCAGCTCCAAAGGATTCTACAGAACTGCCTAAGGTAAAGGATAGCATGTCCAGTCTCGAATTTAATTCTTCTTTCAGTAGATTAAAGTCTTCTTTCAATTGATTAATTTCATTTGACCTGTGACTGTCATACTCAGCAAGTAAGGTCTTAACTGATCAAGTTGTTCATTAGAAAATCCTCCAGAATTTGTTATAGGCTGATGTGGAGGTGATGGAATAGAACTTGGTCCGGCCTCCGAAGGTCCAGCTGAAGAAGGTCCCGCAAAAGATGAATCAGGGATTGGTGGTCCCGCAGT